>JAGFBZ010001115.1:0-49529 GCA_018398805.1 Hirundichthys speculiger
GACTTATTCTCGACATTTCGACTTTCGACTTTCGACTTTATTCGACTCGACATTTCGACATTTATCTCGACATTTCGACATTTCGACTTTATTTAATTCTCGACATTTCGATTTCGACTTTATTCTCGACATTTCGACTTTACTCGACATTTCGACATTCTCGACATTTCGACTTCGACATTTCGACTTTATTCTTTCGACTTTCTCGACATTTCGACTTTAATTCGACATTTCGACTTTATTCGACATTTCGACTTTATTCTCGACATTTCGACTTTCGACTCGACATTTCGACTTTCTCGACATTTCGACTTTATCTCGACATTTCGACTCGATTTCGACTTTCGACATTTCGACTTTCGACATTTCTCGACATTTAATCTCGACATTTCGACTTTTCGATTCTCGACATTTCTTTCGACTTTATTCGATCGACTTATTCTCGACATTTCGACTATTCTCGACATTTCGACTTTTCTCGACATTTCGACTCGACATTTCGACTTTATTCTCGACATTTCGACTTTCGACTTTTCGACATTCTCGGACATTTCGACTTTATCTCGACATTTCGACTTTAATTCGACATCGACATTTCGACTTTCTTTTCTTCGACATTTCGACATTTCGACTTTATTCTCGACATTTCGACTTTACCTTTCTCGACATTTCGACTTTATTCTCGACATTTCGACTTTCTCTCGACATTTCGACTTTTCTCGACATTTCGACTGACATTTCGACTTTCGACTTTCGACTTTCGACATTTCGACTTTCGACTTAATCTCGACATCTCGACATTTCGACTCGACATTTCGACTTCTCTCGACATTTCGACTTTATTCTCGACATTTCGACTTTATTCTCGACATTTCGACTTTATTCTCGACATTTCGACTTTCTCTCGACCATTTCGACTTTCTTTATTCGACTCGACATTTCGACTTTATTCTCGACATTTCGACTTTATTCTTTCGACTTTTTCGACTTTTCGACATTTTTCGACATTTCGACATCTCGACATTTCGACATTTTCGACTTTATTCTCGACATTCGACTTTATTCTCGACATTTCGACTTTCTTTCGACATTTCGACTTTATTCTCGACATTTCGACTTTAATCTCGACATTTATTTCGACTTTATCTCGACATTTCGACTTATTTCGACTTATTCTCGACATTTCGACTTTCGACTTTAATCTCGACATTTCGACTTTATTTCTTTTCGACTTTCTCGACATTCTCTTTATTCTCGACATTTCGACTTTATTCTCGACATTCGACTCTCGACATTTCGACTTTATTCTCGACATTTCGACTTCATTTCGACTCGGACATTTCGACTTTATTTCTTTCGACCTTTAATTCTTTTCGACTTTCTCGACTTTTATTCTCGACATTTCGACTTTACTTCTCGACATTTCGACATTTCGACTTTCGACTTTCTCGACATTTCGACTTTATTCTCGACATTTCGACTTTACATTTCGACTCTCGACATTTCGACTTTTCTCGATTTCGACTCGACATTTCGACTTTATTCTCGACATTTCGACTTTATCTCGACATTTCGACTCGACATTTCGACTTTATTTCGACATTCGACTCGACATTCGACATTCGACTCGACATTTCGACTTTCGACTTTCGACTTCTCGACATTTTCTCGACTTTCGACATTCTCGACATTTCGACTTTATCTCGACATTTCGACTTTTCGACATTCTTCGACTTTATTCTCGACATTTCGACTTTTCTCTCGACATTTCGACTTTATTCTCGACATTTCGACTTTATTCTCGACATTTCGACTTTTCTCTCGACATTTCGACTTTATTTCGACTTTTATTCTCGACATTTCGACATTTCGACTTTATTCTCGACATTTCGACTTTATTCTTTTCGACATTTCGACTCGACTCGACTTTCGACTTTCGATTCTTCGACATTTCGACTTTCGACATTTCTATTTCGACTTTATTTCGACTTTCGACTTCGACTTTTATTCTTTTCGACTTTATTTCGACATTTCGACTTTTTCTCGACGACTCTATTTCGACATTTCGACTTTCGACATTTCGACGACATTCTCGACATTCGACATTTCGACTTTCTTTCTCGACATTTCGACTTTCTCGACTTTATTTCGACTCTATCTCGACATTTCGACTTCGACTTTATTCGACATTTCGACTTTATTCGACATTCGACTTTTCTCGACATTTCGACTTTATTCTCGAATTTCGACTTTCGACATTCGACTAATCTCGACATTTCGACTCTAATCTCGACATTTCGACTTTTCTCTATTCTCGACATTTCGACTTTATTCTCGACATTTCGACTTTATTCTCGACATTTTGACTTTATACTCGACATTTTGACTTTATACTCGACAGTGAGGAATGAAAAAAAAATCATTGTTTTTCATTGTGGCCCTAATACTCTGTCGTATTGAAATAATTCAAAATACAAGAAGAAGAAAATTTAATTCACTACAATTCATGATCAAAACTAGCCGCAGCAGTTCCACTAGCTCCTGAGAGCCAAGTGAGAAAAGATGGAGTGAGTTGTTAGTTTTCTCATCTCACCTCAATCCAAGCAGGATGCTACAGTTGGCTGGAGCCAAGCTTAATTACAGCTGTGGAGATTCCAGTCTCCTTTCTGTCAGGACAAGGAGCACCATAATACCTTCACGTGTGGACCCGCCCCCACACAAAACCTCCTGCTTCTGGGAAAAACGCTCGTTAGTCTGAGCACATCTGCAATCTGCAGTTCACTCAGCTTTGATACCATGAACGTGCATGTATGTTATTAAATGTAAATGTGCAGTTACACAAAAGTCAAGATTTTACCATTTTGTCAAAAAGTTGCAGTTTTGTGAAATTTTCTTTTTCACAACAACCAAAAAATATCATGATTTTTAGGAGAAAAAAGATCACCATCGTAAAACTATCATACACTAAATCCAACCATGACGTAGCTAAGACTACATGCGCTTTGGCTGTGTTTGGTCTTTATTGTAGTGATCAGCGTTGCCGGGTGGGAAATGTAGGATTATCGTACCAGAGACTCAAAATTATCGTATTTTGAAGGAAATGATCGTACATCTGTCATAACCAGAAGAACAAGCCTAATGATGCGCTCTAGTCAAATTTAATCACTCTAGTGTTAAATAGCGGGCGAAGCTGACCATTCAGTCCATTCAGCCTATCATGCTAGTTGTTCTGAGACAAACACTCGGATCTCACGTCAGCAAAGCACGATTGGCTGGAAACATGTCACATGGGAACAGATGCCTTCAGGGTTAACAAAAAAAAAACTCTGGCAGACAGTTGCAGCAGGCAATAATTTGAAATAGTCAAATTATCGTAAATTTGGCCCTTTTTTTTGATTATTGATCGTACATCGTAAAGAGGGCCGAATTATCGTACAAATGCGATAATTATCGTACACCTGAGAATGGTGGTCAGAGCCTTCTTCTTCTTCGCATTAGCATTACAGTAGTTGGCCTCCCGGTTTCGGCGCACTGTCGCCACCTTCCACTCACGCTCACAAGTGACTCTACATGAACACATTTCACGTCCTTCACAATAAAAGTACCCCGTAATTTTGTTGCTTAAAAGCTTTAATCCGAAATAGCTAAGCAGGTGCTTCATGGAAAGGTCGAAATTATTGTACATTTGGGTTTTCTTTTTACAATTATTGATCGTATATCGTACAAAGAGCTTAATTATCGTAGAAATATGATAATTATCGTACATTTGAGTTTTCTTTTTACAATTATTGATCGTACATCGTACAAAGGGCTAGTTTATCGTAGAAATACGATAATTATCATACATTTGGGTTTTCTTTTACAATTATTGATCGTACATCGTACAAAGGGCTAAATTATCATAGAAATACGATAATATCGTACATTGGGTTTTCTTTTACAATTATTGATTGTATATCGTACAAAGAGCTTCGTAAATATGATAATTATCGTACATTTGGGTTTTCTTTTTACAATTATTGATTGTATATCATACAAAGAGCTCGTAGAAATATGATAATTATCGTACATTTGGGTTTTCTTTTACAATTATTGAATCGTAAATTATCATAGAAATATATTATCGTACAAAGAATCTTTTACAATTATTGATATATCGTACAAAGGCTAAATTATCGTAGAAATGATAATTATCGTACATTTGGGTTTTCTTTTTACAATTTTGATTGTACATCGTACAAAGGGCTAAATTATCGTAGAAATACTATATTTTTTACAATTATTGATCGTACATCGTCAAAGGGCTAAATTATCGTAGAAATATGATAAAATCGTACATTTGGGTTTTCTTTTTACAATTATTGATCGTAATTACAAGGTTAATTATCGTACATTTGGGTTTTCTTTTTACAATTATTGATCGTACAATCGTGGGCTAAATTATCGTAGAAATTACGTAATTATCGTACATTTGGGTTTTCTTTTACAATTATTGATGTATATCGTACAAAGGCTAATTATCGTAGAAAATATGATAATTATCGTACATTTGGGTTTTTTTTACAATTATGATCGTAATCGTACAAAGGGCTAAATTATCGTAGAAATACTAATTATCGTACATTTGGGTTTTCTTTTTACAATTATTGATCGTACAATCGTACAAAGGTAATTATCGTAGAAATCGTAGAAATTTATCGTACATTTGGGTTTTCTTTTTACAATTATTGATCGTACGTACAAAGGTCTAAATTATCGTACATTTGGGGTTTTCTTTTACAATTATTGATCGTACATCGTACAAGGGCTAATTATCGTAGAAATACGTAATTATGTACATTGGGTTTTCTTTTTACAATTATTGATTATAATCGTACAAGGGCTTAATTATCGTAGAAATATCGTACATTTGGGTTTTCTTTTTACAGTATTGATTGTACATGTACAAACGGGTTAATTATCGTACAAATACGATAATTAGGTTTGGGTTTTCTTTTACAATTATTGATTGTATATCGTACAAAGCTTAATTATCGTAGAAATATGATAATTATCGTACATTTGGGTTTTCTTTTACAATTATTGATCGTACATCGTACAAAGGGCTAAATTATCATAGAAATACGATAATTATCGTACATTTGGGTTTTCTTTTTACAATTATTGATCGTATATTGTACAAAGGGCTAAATTATGATAGAAATATGATAATGATCGTACATTTGAGTTTTCTTTTTACAATTATTGATCGTACATCGTACCAAGGTCTAATTTATCGTAGAAATATGATAATTATCGTACATTTGGGTTTTCTTTTTACAATTATTGATCATACATCGTACAAAGGGCTAAATTATCGTAGAAATACTATAATTATCGTACATTTGGGTTTTCTTTTTACAATTATTGATTGTACAATTAATTATCGTACATTTGGGTTTTCTTTTTACAATTATTGATTGTACATCGTACAAAGGGCTAAATTATCGTAGAAATACGATAATTATCGTACATTTGGGTTTTCTTTTTACAGTTATTGATTGTACATTGTACAAACGGGTTAATTATCGTACAAATACGATAATTATCGTACATTTGGGTTTTCTTTTTACAATTATTGATTGTATATCGTACAAAGGGCTTAATTATCGTAGAAATATGATAATTATCGTACATTTGGGTTTTCTTTTTACAATTATTGATCGTACATCGTACAAGGGCTAAATTATCGTACAAATACGATAATTATCGTACATTTGGGTTTTCTTTTTACAATTATTGATTGTATATTGTACAAAGGGCTTAATTATCGTAGAAATATGATAATTATCATACATTTGGGTTTTCTTTTTACAATTATTGATCGTATATTGTACAAAGGGCTAAATTATGATAGAAATATGATAATTATTGTACATTTGAGTTTTCTTTTTACAGTTATTGATTGTACATTGTACAAACGGGTTAATAATCGTACAAATACGATAATTATCGTACATCTGGCAACACTGGAACTAGTGAAAGTGTTTCCAGCATTAAAGCTCAGGTGCTGCTCTCCGGTCCCCCCCCCCCCCCCCCCCCCCCCCCCCCCCCGTCTGGCTCCGTCCCGGTGGACGGCCTGCCTGCTTTTGGAAAGTCCTCTCTTGTTTCTGGGGCGGGAAGGCGGGCCTCTGGAAAGCTGGAATGCACTGGAAGTTTTCCTGGAGGCTCCCCTTCAGTGCAGCGCGTCCTGCCGCGTCCCGATATGGACCTGCGTCCTCTGGTGCTCCTGCTCGTCCAGCTCTGCCTCTGCTCCGGCTATGAAGGTAAGAGCTGACTGGGGGCCCCTCAGAAATGTGCGGGACATTTTTTTTTTTTTTTCTTTCTGAACCCAGCTGAGAGCGGGACAGATCAAACGCAGGAGCAGCGGCTCATTTCCAGTCAGTCCTTTTGGGGGAACCGCGGTGGTTTCGGGCTGCAGTCTGAGTCTGGAGGAGACTTCTTTGCAGTTTCTGGGTCCGGGGTTTCTTGGTTCTGGTGTTTGCTGGACTGCGGTTCTGTTTACGTGGAGGGGGTGGGAGCGGGGGGAGTGCAGTGTGCATCTGGGGCTCAGACCTCATGTCTCTAATGAAAGCTCAGCAGCTGCGGACTGTGACTTTTATTTATTTATTTATTTTTTGCTGTTCATGCCTAAGGGCCAGTAAACTACACATTCATGACCTCTTTCAAGCCAAGTGGAGCAGAGGACTCACATCTGGTGGCTCCTGACCGGTAAACAGAGGTAGAGATGCACGATAACTGCTTTAAAACCGA
The DNA here is from genome assembly GCA_018398805.1 of Hirundichthys speculiger. Lineage (NCBI taxonomy): Eukaryota > Metazoa > Chordata > Actinopteri > Beloniformes > Exocoetidae > Hirundichthys > Hirundichthys speculiger. Next base: position 6,793 of record JAGFBZ010001115.1, read on the forward strand.
TACTGATAACCGATAACACACACATATACCTAAGATCATTACATCAATACTATTAACAAAACCAAAAATGGTTTGGACTTTTTAAATGAACAGATATTTATTTTTTCCAGTGAAAAACTATTGTCAAGCCTCTCAAACATTTTCTTAAAGCTATCAAACAAACCTATTTGATATCTCACATTAACTTAAATAAGGTTCATTACTGACTGATATAAAAAATAAAGGCTCCTTGAACTGATGGAAATACATGCATCAGAATTACTAACTGAAAAAGATTAACATTTAAAGGATTTTGGCTTGTGGTTCCATTTAAATTAATACCTTTAATTAAAGTAAATGAGGTTCAGTAATTTTGTTTTTTATTTTTTAATCTCATGGAAGCTTTAGATGAGAGGAATGAGAGGGAGGAGAGACTGCTGCTGGCTTGCGCACGTTAGCATTAGCTTCCGTTAGCTCACGTTAGCGCGATTTCAAAACTCCATGGAAGCGATTGTTACGTTGTTGGTGGCTGATCAGGTTTTACGTATTAAAGCTTGTGCTTCCCTCCTCGTAGAATTCACTCGGAGGATTCGTCACAAATAACCACCAAACTATCTTCTTCTGAAACTTTAACCAAGTTCCACGCCGCCATGTTTGTTGTGATCAGCGCTGTGCTGCAGGCTGCATTCAAGGTGTAACGTAAATTCCGACGTTCCCTCGTTTGCTCGTCGTTCTTTTATCCTTTTCTATATTTTTCTTTTTTTTATGTGTAACATGTGGGAAAATACTGCGAATATCAATTTAAGTCAGCAACTACTAAAATTATGACTGAGTTAACGAGTTGTTTTCTGGGATGAGGGGGTATTCTTGATTTTCCTGATTGAGTAATCGTTTTTCTGATTATGCCGACGTCACTTGAACATAACATTCACTGCCGGTCATTCAAGGCTCAGAGTGAGCGAGACACTGCTGTGTTGACAGAAATATATAAATGTTATCGGGGCTATTCGTTGTGATATCGGACTTATCGGGATGATGTCATAATTTCCTGTTATCGGCCCGATAGTTATCGTCCACCCCTAATCAGAGGACAGACAGACATTAGAGGACATTAGCGGCTGGAGCTCATGCCTGGATGGAGGACAGCTGCCTCTGCAGTAACAGCGGTTGTGTGTCTGTAGATGGTTTAGAGGCTCATACAGGCTACAACACGAACACAAGCTGCAGAGCAGATTTACTGCCAGACTCCTGTTAGAGCCGACAGGACTGCGTGTGCATATTTATCAAGGGTTTATTTCATAGGGAGCTGCTTATGTTTGTTCTGCTGGTCATTCAGCTCTTTTAACAGTTGTGCTTGTGTGTGGAAGAAACTTCATGTGTGGACTCGCCCCCACACAAAACCTCCTGCTTCTGGGGACGCTGATTAGTCTGAGCTGAATTGAATACTTTATTTCTCCCCAAAGGGAGAATGTTATAGTAGCAGTGCAAGTTAAGAATAAATGCGCAGAAAAGGTAGTTGGACTGTTGGGAAAGCTGGAAGTGCAGCACAGAGAGAGGTATAGCTGAGATCTTCTGAGATCTTCATGAATGCAGTGGGTTGTTCTGTCGCCTGGCGACAGCTGATGTGATGATGTCACATGTGGCATCAGCAGGTAACACAGATGAACTCTCTTAGAAAAGTAGGACTGGAACTCACAGCAAAGCAGTTCAGTATCTGGGGTTCAGTATCACAGTAGGTGTTTGCTGTTTCCCTGTATGAAAGCAGGTAGGGGTGCACGAAATTATGACGTCATTCCTTTAACTCTGATACCACGACCAATAGCCCCGATAACATATATATTTTTTAACACAGCAGTGTCTCGCTTCCTCTGAGCTTTGAATGACCGGCAGTGAATGTTTTGTTCAAGTGACGTCGGCATAATCAGAAAAACAATTACTCAATAAGGAAAATCAAGAATACCCCCTCATGCCAGAAAACAACTCGTTAACTCGGTCATAATTTTAGTAGTTGCTGACTTTAATTGATATTCGCAGTATTTTCCCACATGTTACACATAAAAAAGAAAAAAATAGAAAAGGCTGAAAAGAACGACTAGCAAACGAGGGAGGGAACGTGGGAATTTACGTTCCACCTTGAATGCAGCCTGCAGCACAGCGCTGATCACAACAAACATGGCGGCGTGGAACTTTGTTAAAGTTTCAGAAGAAGATAGTTTGGTGGTTATTTGTGACGAATCCTCCGAGTGAATTCTACGAGGAGGGAAGCACAAGCTTTAATACGTAAAACCTGATCAGCCACCTACAACAGAACAATCACTTCCATGGAGTTTTGAAATCGCGCTAACGCGAGCTAACGGAAGTGCTAACGTGCTAAGGTGAGCAAGCCAGCAGCAGTCTCTCCTCCCTCATCTCTCTCTTCTAAAGCTTCCATGAGATAAAAAAAAAAACAACCACTGAATCTCATTTACTTTAATTAAAGGTATTAATTTAAATGGAACTACAAGCCAAAATCCTTTAAATGTTAATCTTTTTCAGTTAGTAGTAATTCTGATGCATGTATTTACCATCAGTTCAAGGAGCCTTTATTTTTTATATCAGTCAGTAATGAACCTTATTTAAGTTAATGTGAGATATCAAATAGGTTTGTTTGATAGATTTATGAAAATGTTTAAGAGGCTTGTCAATAGTTTTTCATTGTAAAAAAATAAATATTTGTTCATTTAAAGAGTCAAAACTGTTTTTGGTTTTGTTCATAGTATTGATGTAATGATCTTAGGTATATGTGTGTGTTATCGGTTATCAGTATCGGCCTTTAGGAGCTGAAAGTTATCGGTTATCGGTATGGGTTTTAAAAAACAGTTATTGTGCATCCCTAAAAGCAGGATTTTTACTTTTTTCTGTGCCAGTGACCTCACTCATTCAATGTCATTCAGTGAATAAAAAGTTTACATTTTATCCTCCATTTTACTCCTTTTCCATCTTCTTCAGCATCTTTTCTTCATAAAGATCTTGGGTGTTTGTAAACCTCAGTTACTGCTCCCATATGTGCTGATGTCACAGTTTATTATCATAACAGATGTCGTGACAGAATCACCTGCAGATTTCCTTCGAGCAACATGGCATCTAAATAAATGAAGAAACATATGTTTAAAAAAATAAATGTTTTACTGTAATGGGGGGAAAAAAGAGCACAACATGATCAGAGCTGCTGTAACAGAGCAACAACCTGGCTGGAACCAACAAAAGACATCCAGAATGGCCTGAAGTCACTGTTCCAAGGTATTAATAATATTATTAATTAATTATTATTAATAATTCTGCAGCCGTCTTGGTTGTTTACAGCTCTGGGTCTTGGACGTTCTCGCTCTGGTACGTTCTGTACCGGTGGAAACGGCTGTGAATGGATATGGTTGTCCAGGCTAGCCACTAGGGTTAGCCTAACGCTAACCTTCATGAAATTTTTTATGAAAATAAAAAAAGAAATGATTAAACCTGCCATTTTCTCAAAGAGAGCTGGGACTGGCTCCAGCAGACGTCCATGGCCCTGAACTGGAGTAAGTGAGCGTAGGTAATGGATGGATGGACGGCTAAATTATTAAACAAAAATAATTAAAAGTTTCAGTAAGTTAATACGTGAGTTTTATCTTCTTTGAAGGCCATTTCCACACAGACTAGAGGTTTTTGTTCCCGTTAAAAGCACAAGCTCCACCTTTAAGGTGTCACATGTGAGAAAGAGCTTCACCTTCAAGAACAACTGCACCTCAAGCAGATGAAATAGCGACCAAGAATGGACAAGATGCCACCGTCCACTCAATAAACGAGCTCCTTTCATCATGATAACGTCACAGGAAGCTCAGATTTTCCTTCGTCCAATTTATTCTGACATTTTTGGTGAAGTTCTGCCTCTGATCCCTGATGGTCAACCAAAGGACAGGAAGCTGGCGGCGCGACACACTTTACATTTTCACTAGTTCTGGGCAACGATTAAAATTTTTAATCGCAATTAATCGCATTATTTCCCTGATTAATCACGATTAATCGCATTGTATACTCAAAATCAAATAATGAATTCAAAAGTAGTGTAAAGGTCACTTTTATTTAAATGTTCTGCTGCCATATGAACTAAAGTGTCATAACATTTGTTGTTCAAACACTTTTAACATCAGCACTTGTCAGTAACACATAATTAGTGAAAATCTCATCTTAAAAAATGTAAAATAAAATAAAACTTATTGCCACTGCCAGGACATTAATATCATCCTGTTTTTATATTAAAAAAAAAGTCTACAAACAAAATCCAACAAAATGATTGCGTCTCAGCACAATCAGAACATTAAAACAGGTAATTTCTGAGGTAACAGCAGAAACTTTTAACGGGGAGTTCAACTTGTCAGTTGTTACAAATAACCTTGTTTCTGTTGAATCCTCCGTCTGGGAGAACTTTAAAATGAAAATGTCCATGTTAAAGTTCTATAACTTTATCAATCCGTGTATCATTCATTCTTTCCATTTTCAATTGTCAATCAAAAAAAAAATAAATAAAAAAAGTGACATTTTATTATGTTTTTCGTTTTTCAATCTAACACGAAAAATGAAAAAAAAAAAGCCTGTTTTTTATATTTCAATTTTAGCAAACAGGCCACAGAACTGAATTTGTTTTATAATGGAGGACTGGACTTTCTGTTGTCATTACACATCTGAGCCACTAGATGGAGCCGCACTGCAGTAACCAGCTAGAGAACAGCAGGACAGTGAACACATGGAGCAGATCTGATGGAACATGGAGGAATGACAACAAACGTTTGGTTGCAGTCCAGAATCATTTTAGACAGAATTGTTAATATTTCTACCTGAGTTTCTACCTGAACTGTAAAGTTCACAGATTTTTACCGTTCTCCACGTCTGTTTTAGCTTTTCCTTATGTTAACTGTTTTCCTGTTCCGCAGCAGCCAGTAACAGACTTTTCAAAACAAAAGCATGTGAGCAACATGCGTTAACGTGCGATAAAATAAATGTCGGCGTTAATAAATTAATAAGTTAACGCAATAATAACGCGTTAACTTGCCCAGCCTCTCCGTTACGCCGCTGCAGCACCTTCCTTCCACTTCGCTGCGTCCACAGAGGCAGAACGGAGTTATTTCTTGTCACATCTTTGTGCCAGTTCAGGAGGCGGGAACGGAGCTGAAACAAAGCGGGAAGAAGGGCGAGCCGACGGCGTGGATCACGCCGCTCTTACCGCCCTGATGCTGTTGCCTCCCCTCCCTCTCGGCGGCCGCGGGTGCCGCCATGCTGTGTGTCATCGTGCGGCGATGAGCTGCCTCTGTTTGGTCTCAGCCAACGACCAGAGGGGAATAGTTTAACCAGGATGGCTTTTCTCCCTGACATACCACAACCAGTGTGTGAAATGGGCTTTTGGAAGTCGGCGCCCTTCATTTGCAAAACTCCACCAGCCTGAGATGCTTGAGATGCAATGTTTTGCTCTTTTTCTTTTAGAGGGAAGATGTATGTAACGCTTTAGAAGCTGGCTTGATTTCCGTGTCTCTGCTGACAGTGAAACCCGCTTAGTCAAAGGCGCCGCAAGAGCCTCGTCATATTTTCCATGATGTCTCTTGTACCGATGTGTTTCTGGGGAAGGGAGATCTTCATCTTGCAGGGAGAAACCTGGCTCAACGCCAGCAAGCACCATCAAAGAAGCAACTGTGTCTCCAGGAGAAGGAAGAAAAAGAGCATTTCAGAAGTGAAGCTGCCGTATAATGGATGTCTTGGATGTTGGTGCTGCACGGCTGTTTTCATGTGATTCTGGAGAATAAGAGGCAAAACATGTGGTTCAGAGTCTGAACCTTCACGGGACTGATGGTTTCTAAAAATAAATAAACAGAAAAAAGAGGGATTTGCAGAGTACAGTCTGTTGATGAAGAGCACGAGTCCTCATTAAAGTGGGGGATTGCATATACTGTGATCCCCACGGGAGCCGGAGCCCCCCGAGCCTCAATAATGTGATTAAAATATGTTTAAAAACCGCAAAAAAAGTAGCGAAACAAGACAAAGGCTCAACTGTGGTCTTTCTGTTACCTTCACAGCCTCTGGTCTCTGAACCGTAGTAAACAAACCGCTGGTATTGTGCTATTTTTGGCTCGTAATTAGCGGCTAACACGCTAACAACAACAACAGAAAAAGTCTGGTTTTCTCTGCATGGAACGGGAACTTTATTCTGGCACTGCAGGAACTTGTAACATCACACAGGTTGTATTGTTGGGCTCCTGTCGGTTAACAGAGAATGTAAATCTATACACGCTGGGCTGCTGTTGATGCTCACTACACTTTTCATCTAACCCCGTTTTCATTCTGCCGTCCCACGACACACACACTACATTACCCATAAGGCCACATCATTACCCATAAGGCCACCTTCCTAAAGGGGCCAGGCTGGCTCACAACATTTCTTCACTGTGGGAGAACGCGCACAACATCCTGTGATGTTTCCACGATTTTTGTCTTGATTTTTTTTAGGGCTGGGCGAGTTAACGCGTTATTATCGCGTTAACGCATTCATTTATTAACGCCGACAATTATTTTATCGCGCGTTAACGCGCTCATATGCTTTTGTTTTGAAAGGTCGGTTACTGGCCGGAACCGGAAGATAATTGGCAGGTAAACATGCGAAAAAACCTAGAACAGACATGAAAAATGATAAAAATCTGTGAACTTTACAGTTCAGGTAGCAACTCAGGTAGCAATATTAACAATTCTGTCTAAAAAAGAAAATTCTGGACTGCCACAAAACGTTTGTGGTCATTCCTCCATGTTCCATCAGATCTGCTCCATGTGTTCACTGTCCTGCTGTTCTCTAGCTGGTTACTGCAGTGCGGCTCCATCTAGTGGCACAGATGTGTAATGACAACAGAAAGTCCAGTCCTCCATTATAAAACTAATTCAGTTCTGTGGCCCGTTTTTTTCATTTCATATTTTTGATCCAAGTCTAAAATTGAAATATTAAAAAAAACCAGGCATTTTTTACTTTTCTTATAAATTAAAAAATGAAAAACATATTTAAATGTCACTTTTTAATTTTTTAAATTTTTGATTGACAATTGAAAATGGAAAGAATGATTGATACACGGATTGGTAAAGTTACTGAACTTTAACATGGACATTTTCATTTTAAAGTTCTCCCAGACGGAGGATTCAACAGAAACAAGGTTATTTGTAACAACTGACAAGTTGAACTCCCCGTTAAAAGTTTTGCTGTTACCTCAGAAATTACCTGTTTTAATGTTCTGATTGTGCTGAGACACAATCATTTTGTTGGATTTTGTTTGTAGACTTTTTTTTATTTTTTATAAAAACAGGATGACATTAATGCCCTGGCAGTGGCAATAAGCTTTATTTTATTTTATATTTTTTAAGATGAGATTTACACTAAATCTGTGTTACTGACAAGTGCTGATGTTAAAAGTGTTTGAACAACAAATGTTATGACACTTTAGTTCATATGGCAGCAGAACATTTAAATAAAAGGGGATTTTAAACTACTTTTGAATTCATTATTTGATTTTGCGTATACAATGCGATTAATCGCGATTAATCGGGGAAATAATGCGATTAATCGCGATTAAAAATTTTAATCGTTGCCCAGCCCTAATTTTTTTATTATATAATATATTTCTGAAAAATCCGCGAATGACTTAAACCACAGAACTTAAAGCGCAAATTGGTGAGGGATCATTGTACTGTACTTTTATAAAAGAATAAAAACCACAAACAAAAATCTGATTAAGACAGAAATATGAAGCCGAGAGGAAGTGTCGCGATTGAGCGACGTTGAGGATATTGATCAGAACTGATCAGCTCATAAATAAATCTGCGTCCTGAACACTTTTCTTGATTAATCAATTCCCAGTTAACTGATCGGGGATCAGCTGGGCTGCTTGGTCTCAGACACAGCAGAGCCTTCAGAAATGTTAGATCATTTTATCAAAACACTTCCCTAAATAAACATTATTGATTTTCACCTCCAGTGGTAAATAAATATTCCTAAAGAAATATTCAGTCATTGCAGTGAATGAAACATCAAAGTGAGCTGCGTTTTTAGAAGTAATGATAAATAACACGGTGACTTTGACGAAGTAAAGTCTGTGACTGTACGATGAAAATTCACTGGAGATAAAAACATTATAATAATAATAATAAAAAAAACAGGATCAGACCAGCCTTGAAATGATCAGCATCTTAGGTTTCAGTTTCCAGGACAAAAGTCTGCGCTGCTTATCTCGACACAGAAGGGTTGGCATGAATAGAAAGTTAACCTTTCTGAGTTTTGTAAAGCTGAATGGAGGGATGAAATGAAGTGATGAAAGAAGTGGCCTCCTTTTCTTCTTCTGCGTTGGCATCTTCCTCCAGATAATAACCGGTTGTGTTACTGAGAGCAGCTAACTAGAACATCAGTCATTTGAACCTCATGGACTCCAGGAGGTGTCAGGAAGCACGATCAATGCTTTCATGGTTTATTTTTTTGTTTTTGGCGAAGACCTCCTTTGATGTGGGAGAGACAGACAGGAAAACGATGCCGGCTGCTGATCCTCCCCTCATTATCTTGACGGATTCATTAGATATGAATGAAGAAGAGTCTCTGATCATTCAGTCTTGCCTTGGATTATTTTTGCATATGGACTCCTTTTATCGACAAGCACAAACTAGACCGACTCACTTTGATCCAACGACGGCGTCCTTGCAGCAGCTGCCAGTGAAATTCTCCTGAGAGCAACAAGGGACATTTCAGAGGACGTCCCACTGACTGGAGCGTCCACTATATTTTCTCATGGAAGCTTTAGATGAGAGAGATGAGGCAGAGTAGAGGAGAGGAGAGGGGAGACTTGCTGTTGGCTTGCTCACATTAGTGTTAGCTCACGTTAGCTCTCGTTAGCTCAAGTTTAGCTCAATTTCAAAACTCCATGGAAGTGATGGTTACGTTTTAGATGGCTGATCTGGTTTGACGTATTAAAGCTTGTGCTATTTTTCACCTCGTGGAATTCACTCGGAGGATTCGTCACAAATAACCACCAAACTATCTTCTTCTGAAAATTTAACGAAGTTCCACACTAGTGCTGGGCGATATGACGATACATATCGTGGGGACGATAGAAAAGTGTGTATCGTGCCATTTCTCTTCTATCGTTTCAATCGTTTCTAACCTAATTTTATCAATTATTACAGCAAATATGTAATTAAATAACCTGCAACGATAAATTTGATAGAATCATATCTACTTCTACAAAGTAGCCTTTTATGTTTGCACTTTTATTCATGGTTAATGCCTTAAACAGAGTTCTCTTCAACCCTGATGTTTACTTTAGACACTTTATATTGGTTTGCAAACTTTGCACTACAAGGTTACAGATTTCAGAAAGTTGAAAAAATAATTTGTGTTTATTTTTTATAGCTGAACTTCAGTGCAAAAATGTGTTTTTCCTCTCAGAAACTGTTGTGCACTTTAAAAAAATGTGAAAGCTACTGTACCTCTGTACCTACCTGTTTTTGCTGCACTAAAATGTATGTTTGTGACAGTTCAGCTAAATGTTCTTTCAAAATAAAGTTGAAAAGTAAGAAATGAAATTTTTGTCAAACTTTTCAGAGAATAACTGAAAACATACTTTATTATGGTATATTGTGATATATATCGTTATCGTGATATAAAATAGTCCATATCGTGATATATGATTTTTTCCATATCGCCCAGCACTATTCCACACCATCGCCGCCATGTTTGTTGTGATCAGCGCTGTGCTGCAGGCTGCATTTAAGGTGTAACGTAAATTCCCACGTTCCCTCGTTTGCTAGTTGTTCTTTCTGCCTTTTCTATTTGTCCTATTTTTTATGTGTAACGTGGGAAAATTATGCAAATATCAATTAAAGTCAGCAACTACTAAAATTATGACCGAGTTAAAGAGTTGTTTTCTGGCATGAGGGGGTATTCTTGATTTTCTTGATTGAGAAATCGTTTTTCTGATTATGCCGACGTTACTTGAACATAACATTCACTGCCGGTCATTCAAGGCTCAGAGGGAGCGAGACACTGGGTGCGTTTACATGGGAAGTTTAATTCCTCTTTAATTCAGAATTAAAGTTAAAGCCGAATAAAAGTTACCATGTAAACACTTAATTCCATATGAAAATGTCAATTCCGAATTAACTTAATTCCGAAGTAAGTGGCTGGTTTATTCCCATTTTAATTCCGCATTAAGTAATTCCGCGGTCATGTTTACACTCATTCCTGTTTAAATTAATTCCCGTCTTTCTGCGCATGCTAGTTCTCTTGCCCGTCTGTCACGATGACGCTTATATTCCGGCAGTAAACGGTGTTCAAGAGCAGAGACGATTTATTTAATAAATAGCTTGGAGGAACTGGAAATAATTAAAAGAACAGATGGCAGGAAACATAAAAATTGTGAGCTTTTCAAAGTTGTAGCGTCCAGGTTAAATGAAGGAGGTTTCACAGATAGAGACGCCACCCAGGTCAAAAATAAGTGGAATGTTGTTGCTAATCGAGTTAGCTAAGTTTGTTTTCTTCCGGTAGATGTAAAGACGTCCGCCCCCCCATCCAATCAGAACCCTTCCCAACCCCCAGACCTAAAGCGGAGTTGGATAAAGCCGAACTAACGTGTTTTCCATGTAAACCTCAATTCGGAATTACTATTTCCATGTAAACTCGAAGGAAAATAGTTGAATTCGGAATTATTAAATTCCTAATTTTAATTCCGAATTAAAAAACATCATGTAACTGCAGCCACTGCTGTGTTGATAAAAATGTAAATGTTTTCGGGGCTATTCGTCGTGATATCGGACTTATCGGAATGACGTCATAATTCCTGTTATCAGCTCGATAGTTATCATTCAGATAATTATCGGCCTGATGATTATCGTGCACCCCTAATTGCTTTGGTGACCCAAGCGTCAGCTTGGATAGAACCGTCTTAGAACCGGCCGGTTTTGGTGTTGCTCTGAATATGTCGTTTGTAGTCCAAAAAAAGCAAACATTGCAGGAGCATCTGGAACATCCAGCTGTATCTGCAGCTGGACATCTGTTATCGACCGGTCTCACAAGACTTTACTGGACACGTCAGGTCATGATAAAGTATCACCTCGTTTCTTACCAGGTTTTGGGTAAATGCAGCCTCAGGTGAACAGCAACGCTTGGCATTTTACCGTTTCAAAACCTAAAGATAAAATAAAGAACTATTGTGTGGAGAACGACCTCCAGCAGCAGGAATGTGAAGTAATCATTTCCTGTATGACATCATCCGTCTCGTACATGATTCTGGAGGATTTTCTTTCCTGCTCTTCGTGTCATAATTGCTTCATTTCGGTGCACCTTGATTCTTTATATTGATTTTTATAAATTTGCTGGTGTGCTTGGGGTCATTGTCCAGCCGTATGGCCCCATTTTGACCGGGTCTATTGATCCTGTAATGCACTGGTACACGGAGGTGATGATGGCTGATGGTCCAGGTCAGGTGGCTCCAGAACAAGCCCATATCATCACCACTCCACCACCGTGCTTGACAGCTGACAGAAGGAGTTGTGTTTGCGTTTCGTCAAAATGACCAGCAGCCGCCGTACCTGCTCAGAGCCTCAAAGTCACATAGCATGTGCATATTTAATGTTTTCCACAGTACAAGTATTTCTCTTTCACACTTCAGGTGAGACTGAGCGCTCATTGCTATAGAGCCCCGTTTGGATCATAATTCAATGAATAAATTAGTCTATTATTATGAAATACAGGCGTTTATTATTATGAAATATTTCCCATTATTATAATAATGGATTCGGTTTTAATAAGAATGAGCTTTTACATAATAATGGCTTTGTTTTTCATAAGAATAATTTGTGTGTCAATCACAGCAGAGAGGGCGGAGCCATTTATGTGATTGGCTGCTCTTTCATTCAGGCATAAGCGACAGAACAGTGAATATCGATAGTGGGCGAGAGGTGTGATGTATATACTCCAGGCCAGTAGGTGGCAGAATGCACCTCAGTTTACGGTTAAAAGTTGACATCGACTAAGAAACGTCAAGGTTTCCCGTAGCTCAGTCCAAGCTGCCATAGCTACAATCGGACTAGCAGCGCACCTTGATGACGCCACGGCCCGCTGCTAACGGGACCTCACGGCCAAAACTAGTCGATGTCAGAGCGTAGAATGGAGAAGGATCAGCCAATGAGCGTGCAGGTCAACCACTGGTCCCGCCCACTGGCAAAATGTCATTATTATGTAAAAGCTCATTCTGATGAAAAAGGAAGCAATTATGTAAAAACTAATTTTTAGATAAAAAAAAAAGCCATTCTGAAATAAACTATGCATTAAACTAAGATTAAATAATAATAAAAATATATACATTTTTTCATAATAATGGATACGTATTTCATAATAATAAATGGCTGTATTTCATAATAGTAGACTCATTTATTCATTGAATTATGACCCAAACGAGACTCCATATCTTTTGATCAAGGATTGTAGTCATCTGTATGGAGCCCCGTTTGGATCATAATTCAATGAATAAATTAGTCTATTATTATGAAATACAGGCGTTTATTATTATGAAATATTTCCCATTATTATAATAATGGATTCGGTTTTAATAAGAATGAGCTTTTACATAATAATGGCTTTGTTTTTCATAAGAATAATTTGTGTGTCAATCACAGCAGAGAGGGCGGAGCCATTTATGTGATTGGCTGCTCTTTCATTCAGGCATAAGCAACAGAACAGTGAATATCGATAGTGGGCGAGAGGTGTGATGTATATACTCCAGGCCAGTAGGTGGCAGAATGCACCTCAGTTTACGGTTAAAAGTTGACATTGACTAAGAAACGTCAAGGTTTCCCGTAGCTCAGTCCAAGCTAGCATAGCTACAATCGGACTAGGAGCGCACCTTGATGACGCCACGGCCCGCTGCTAACGGGACCTCATGGCCAAAACTAGTCGATGTCAGAGCGTAGAATGGAGAAGGATCAGCCAATGAGGGTGCAGGTCAACCACTGGCCCCGCCCACTGGCAAAATGTCACTATTATGTAAAAGATCATTCTTATGAAAAAGGAAGCAATTATGTAAAAACTCATTCTTAGATAAAAAAAAAAGCCATTCCGAAATAAACTATTATGCATTTAACTAAGATTAAATAATAATAAAAATATAATTCATAATAATTACATTTTTTTCATAATAATGGGAAATATTTCATAATAATATACATATATTTCATAATAATAGGGAATATTTAATAATAATAAACGCCTGTATTTCATAATAATAGACTCATTTATTCATTGAATTATGACCCAAATGGGCCTCCATACACTGCGGCTGCAGGCTCTTGTTATATTACACCTGAGGAGAAATTTAAAATGATCCACTGCTGTTTTCTTTCGTGCAGCAGCTTGAACCAACGATGGCTCGGTAACAGGAGAAGAAAATGTTTTTTTTTTTTTTGCCTTTCCTCCTGCCAATAAAGTGTACAGTTCTGACGGCGTTAATGTGTGGCTCGGTGTCAGAGAATTCCTCTCCGAGGAAATCAATGCAAATTCACTACAAAATATGCGCGTTTATCAGATCGCGGTGTAAACAATTACATCCAATTTGCCTGAAACGGCTGTAAATTCTTGCCGAGTTGCTGATTCGCCTGAATAATTTACACTTTGAACGCTCACACAAAGGCACACCTGTGATTAGATTTCCTTCCTCCGTCACCCCATTAAGAAGCAGACGCTAAAGTTTTCCCGCCAGCTGAATGTGACTCACTGGGTTTGTGGGTTTGCTCTCTGCTGTGTGATCCGCTCAGCTTGTTAAATGTGTGTGCGTGTGTTGAATTGTTGCATTTTGGACCAGAAAGAACTTTGCAAATCTGAGCGAAAGGCCGTGATGAGGAACGGGGAGCAGGACTGGAGATCTGCTGAAAATATCAGGCTCGTTGTCCAGAACTTGAGGCTCATGTATGAAGCTGGGAGACGTTGGACACTCGTCCCCGGTGGATCCTGAACAGAGGACACATTCACACTGGCGCCCATAGCAACCTGGGGCCAGGATTGGACACGCCTCCCGTCTTAATTTAACCCCTTCTCTGCTCATTTCCTCTCTCTCAGACCTCGCCTCTCTGCGGTTTACCTTCTGCCCTAATCTCTTCATCCATAATTAGTGATGGGAATTGATAAGATTTTTCCGATTCCGATTCCATTATCGATACTGTTTAACGATTCGATTCTTTATCGTTTTTCTTATCGATTCTAATTTGGGGAAAAAGAAGAACAAACAGTTTTATTAGCATCAAAGTTTTTTACTAGGCTTGGGCGGTATCCAAATCCATTTTACCGGGGTATACGGTATTCCCGCGACTATCAAGGCGAACACACACCGCCGGCGGACGCCGCGCGTCGAAACAGCCGTCCCCATTATGTGCGCCGCCGCGGGGCTTAACGCCTGAAAAAAAGGCGAATTTACCTCGAAACAGCAGTTCAGTGCTTCAATATAAAGTTGGCTCAACTACAGTTGTTATTTATTTGTGTATTTTTTGCTTTTCGCTGTAGTTTTAGCTGTTCCTGCCGAGGAAATGCTGCCGAGGTGTGTTTGCTGAAACGCGCTTTATAGTAAAGTGTCTGATGCGGGACGTTTCACTTCCTATAAATTCTTCAACATAAATGTCCAACATTATTAGTTTAATTAAAAGCTTTTATTCTAAAGCAGCAAACTCAGGAAGTGTTGTTTTCATCGTCAGTACCTTAACAGGACGAGTCAAACCGAGATGAGCTGCGAGCGAACACGAATAAACGGTAAAATAAAGCGGAAACACAAGCGATACAGGAGAGAAACTAAACTTTAAACCACAGAAATCATTCCTTGCATTTTTTAATGACGGTATTGAAACTGATACCGCCGCTATTTTTAAATACCGGAAGTAAACGGTATTACCGTAATACCGCCCAAGCCTATTTTTTACGTAGAAGTCACGACCTTACAAACTCAACAAAAGAAGCCCAAAGATTATGTGTTAACTGTTGTAATATGTAACTGTGCAAATACAGAAGAAGAATGTGTAACATTTTACTAACACATTTTTACTAATAGAAATGAAAAAATCTCTCTTTTAAAAGGATATATGAGCTCACTAAGCACTCAAAAATAAAAATAAAGACAGATAAATACTACAAATCTGCAAATACTATGGAGAATTAACAATTCTTTAGCAGTAAAATAATCATGTCTTCCAGCCTCTGAACCAGCCAGACTCTCTCTCTCGTCACGGTCATCTTCTAAATGTAATGCAGAAGGCATTCGTTTAATAGCATAGCGTTAATGTTATAGCGTGTTTTACAAAGAAGCACATAGGCAGCGGGATAGCTACTAACCAGAGTTACCAGAGGTGATCTTAGCTTGGCTACTGCTGCTGGGTTGAGATCCATCAGTCTGAAGCGTCAAAAACACGACACTCGTTAGCATGTTGTGTGTTCAAATGTTTCTGCGTGTTAGCCGTGTTCCCTCCCGACGCTGTTATCTCCACTTTACAATGACTGCTAGTTGCCTTGTTGCCATCTTTCTTTGGTGAAGTGAAGCCAAACTTTGGAGCGTTTGAACCTGGTGGGCGCCATTGTTGTTTACAACTGCAATGCTAACGTGCTAAACCGACATAGCTTAATCACGTAAGTGCTTTCTGGAATTGACTCTGCGTAACTTGCCTAAATTACGTGAGATTCGTGCTGGTTGGAATCGATAAGAGAATCGCTGGATAAACTGCCAAACTATTCCATGGAATTGAAACACACGGAACCGGTTCTCTACAGGAACCGGTTCCTGTAGAGAACCGGTTCTCGATTCTCAACCTAAACTAGGGATGGGCATTTGGTCGAGATTTATTCGTCGATCGTCGGGAGAATTAATGATTAAAAATTGATTAATCATTAACATTTTTATATTGAAAACTATCACAAATATTCTCGATATCAGCGTGACGTTTGTTTTCCCCTTTGGCCTGGTTGCTATGGCCTGGTTGCTATGGCCCACGCATGCCCAGATGTGTTCAAGGAACCGGATGTTTGTGGTCGACAATAACGTGACATTTCCTGTTTCTTTTCTTCAAAAAAACAACGATAATAAAAGAAGAGATATCGAGGAGACTACTTAACAAGGACAATTTATATCAAGGCGCCAGTATTACAGGCTTTTTGATGAAAAAAAAAAGATGCGCTCGTTGTGTGCTTGATGTGCGCTGCAGCTTCTTCTGGTCCGTGCTAACACCGAGTTCAGGCTAGGCTAGGCTAGGCTAGGCTAGGCTGATGATGAACCGCCTCCGCCGTCCTTTACAAGGCTTGGATGCGCGTTGTTCAAGTGATACATCATTGTCGTTGTCGATTAATTGTATTTGTAATTAGCATTGCAGTGATTGCAGTACACTTGCTCATTTTCTAAACTAAAATGGTTCCACGCCCACTTCACCGCGACCGCTTCATGATTAGGCGATGACCTATAGAAGCTCGCATGTAACAACTGAGGCCAGCCAGGGTACGATGGTGAAATGTTGCCCCCTGTTGCCAAATTTCTATCGGTGGCACAGTGAGGACGTGCACTGATAACCTACATTCTGATTGTTTAAAAAAAAAAACAAAAAAAAAACATTCGGTTCATCGACGAAAATTAATTTCTTCGACCAAATTCTTAATGATCAATCATCAATTAATCGATTAATTATGCCCATCCCTAACCTAAACATAATCTTCCGTGCTCGTCCCAGTTCCTCTCACGTCTTTCTCGTCCCCCTCAACTGTGTCCTCCTGCCCCCCAGAAATGTCCGCTCCCTTATCATTTGCTGTTTGAAGGACTGTGTTCACAGGTGAAGCTGCCTCAGGACGGAGCGACGGTAGGTGTGCATTGTTGTGCAATTTTTATTTGCATCAAACACAGTGGGGGGCGGGGGGGGGGGGGCGGGCGGGGGGGTGGGGATGAATTTGAAAGATTCAGTTTCCCAAACATTTGAGGAATGAGAGTTTCCGGAGAGTTCCTCCTCATGCGTTCTTTCCAGAAGATCCTCGTCGGACCCCTGGTGTCTGATTAAGATGGAAAGTTAAGCAATATTTTAAGCTTGTTCTGTTTGCTGTTTTGCAGCAACAAATGTCCCAAATGAACAAAGCGGTGCTTTCAAATATTGCCTAACAACTTGGATTCAACTTTTCTTCATATTACTTGCTTTTTTTCCTTGTTTCTTTCTTTCTTTTCTTTTTTTTTTTTTTTAACTTTCAGGGTCAGGACAGTACGCCTACGGAGATGACGAGGACTGGTATTCTCGTAGATATAAAGGTGACTACACGTGGTTTTGCCAAAACACACTCGCATGCATGAATTCAGCACACGGTTCGAGGACTAAAGCCGTTGGGCTCATAAAATTCAATTTCAATTCAATTCAATTTTATTTATATAGCGTCTGTTACAATGACAATTGTCTCTAGGCGCTTTACAGAGACCCAGAGCATGACCCCCGAGCAAAATATCATCAACTAAGATTATATCATTAAATCCAATCAATGATAATGGCAGGTAAAAAACTCCCACGTAGGGAGAAAAAAAAAAAAGAAACGTCCATAAAACCATAAAACCGTCCGAAGGAGAATTTGTTGTTCCTGGATGGAGCTGTTACATAAGCGTGCAGGAATTAGAAATGAAATTAACCTTAATAAAACTTGTCCTCTCCAGAAACACGAGGCTGATTGAGAAATAAATACATCTTTAAAAAATTGCAATATTCAAATGAAACGGCTGTCCAGACGTGCAAAGCTGGTGATTCAATCAATCAATCAATCAATCAATCAATCTTTATTTGTATAGCGCTTTTCATGCAAGAACATGCAACACAAAGTGCTTTACAGAATAAAAAACAAATTATCACAATAATTAAAAAAAACATTATGAAGAAACCCCTTCCTTCCCACCCTCCATACTAGACACATAGACACACTCCACAGGTGGGGCAGCCTGGTCCACAGGTGGAGCAGCCTGGTCCACAGGTGGGGCAGCCTGGTCCACAGGTGGAGCAGGCTGGTTCACAGGTGGGGCAGCCTGGTCCACAGGTGGGGCAGCCTGGTCCACAGGTGGGGCAGACTGGTCCACGGGTGGAGCAGGCTGGTCCACGGGTGGAGCAGCCTGGTTCACAGGTGGGGCCACCTGGTCCCCAGGTGAGGCAGCCTGGTCCACAGGTGGAGCAGCCTGGTTCACAGGTGGGGCAGCCTGGTCCACAGGTGGGGCAGCCTGGTCCACAGGTGGAGCAGCCTGGTCCACAGGTGGGGCAGCCTGGTCCATAGGTGGGGCAGCCTGGTCCACAGGTGGAGCAGCCTGGTCCACGGGTGGAGCAGGCTGGTCCACAGGTGGGGCAGCCTGGTCCACAGGTGGGGCAGGCTGGTCCACAGGTGGACCAGCAGCCTGGTCCACAGGTGGAGCAGCCTGGTCCACAGGTGTGCACGCTGCTGAATTAAAACATTTGATCAAAATTGCATCAAAGCGGGACAGTGACGGGACTTTGATGTGCTCTAACATGCTTTTTCTAGGGCTAGGCAACGATTAAAATTTTTAATCCCGATTAATTGGATTATTTCCCTGATTAATCACGATTAATCGCATTGTATACGCAAATTCAAATAATGAATTCAAAAGTAGTGTAAAGGTCACTTTTATTTAAATGTTCTGCTGCCATATGAACTAAAGTGCCATAACATTTGTTGTTCAAACACTTTTAACATCAGCACTTGTCAGTAACACATATTTAATGTAAATCTCATCTTAAAAAAATGTAAAATAAAATAAAGTTTATTGCCACTGCCAGGACATTAATGTCATCCTGTTTTTATAAAAAAAATCTAACACAAAAAAACAAACAAAAAAAAGCCTGTTTTTTTTTTATATTTCAGACTTATTTTTAGACTTGGATCAAAAATACGAAATTAAAAAACGGTCCACAGAACTGAATTAGTTTTATAATGGAGGACTGGACTTTCTGTTGTCATTACACATCTGTGCCACTAGATGGAGCTGCACTGCAGTAACCAGCTAGAGAACAGCAGGACAGTGAACACATGGAGCAGATCTGATGGAACATGGAGGAATGACCACAAAGTTTTGTTGCAGTCCAGATTTTTTTCTCAGACAGAATTGTTAATATTTCTACCTGAGTTGCTACCTGAACTGTAAAGTTCACAGATTTTTACCGTTCTCCATGTCTGTTTTAATTTTTCCTTATGTTTACCTGCAAATTATCTTTCAGTTCTGCAGCAGCCAGTAACAGACTTTTCAAAACAAAAGCATGTGAGCAACATGCGTTAACATGTGATAAAATAAATGTCGTCGTAAATAAATGAATGAGTTAACGCGATAATAATGCGTTAACTTGCTCAGCCCCAGTTTTTTCATAGTTAATCCCGACGCCACTCGAGGCTCACGAGTTAATAGTAAAAAGCTACGACAGTTAAAAAGCTTCTGGTGCGCTGAAAAACGAATCCATCAGTAATGATGCAGTAAAACGAGGAGACTGATGCCGTAAATACGGGAGCAACAGCCAGTCGTTCAGGCGTATCAGGAGAGACGTTCAAATCACCGCCGGTTCATTTAATATCTGACACCAGTTTGATTTTACCGCTCACATCTTCTCTGAGCTTTTTCACGCCGTTCGTGTAAATCATTTGTCCTTTTTGTTCCTGCGTTCCGACTTTGAGGATAAGCTTGAGAGAGCTGACAATAGCAGCCCCAGTTTTAACGATCTTTAAACAGGGTTTCAATTAGTGCTGGGCGATATGGAAAAAATCATATATCACGATATGGACTATTTTATATCACGATAACGATATATATCACGATATACCATAATAAAGTATGTTTTCAGTTATTCTCTGAAAAGTTTGACCAAAAATTTCATTGCTTACTTTCAACTTTATTTTGAAAGGACATTTAGCTGAACTGTCACAAACATACATTTTAGTGCAGCAAAAACAGGTAGGTACAGAGGTACAGTAGCTTTCACATTTTTTTTAAAGTGCACAACAGTTTTCTGAGAGGAAAAACACATTTTTGCACTGAAGTTCAGCTATAAAATAACACAAATTATTTTTCAACTTTCTGAAATCTGTAACCTTGTAGTGCAAAGTTTGCAAACCAATATAAAGTGTCTAAAGTAAACATCAGGGTGAAGAGAACTCTGTTTAAGGCATTAACCATGAATAAAAGTGCAAACATAAAAGGCTACTTTGTAGAAGTAGATATGATTCTATCAAATTTATCGTTGCAGGTTATTTAATTACATATTTGCTGTAATAATTGATAAAATTAGGTTAGAAACGATAGAAACGATAGAAGAGAAATGGCACGATACACACTTTTCTATCGTCCCCACGATATATATCGTCATATTGCCCAGCACTAGTTTCAATATTTAAAAAGATTTAAATATTTCACAGGAAGATGAAGAGACATACTGAAATAATGTTTTCTGACATGCTTCAAACACATTTAACTCAATTCTGCATCAGATGAACTTCATCTCTCAAACTAACACTCACTTATTTAGTTATTTGCTCCAAAATTATTATTCTTATTGATTATTAAAATCCACCCACGTTTGATTTAAGTAATCCAACAGATGAAAGTATTTTACAGATGATGAAAATGATAAAATCCTCATTAAATTTGATTATAAGTGTATTTGGACTGTTATTCAGAGGAATTTCTTTTTATTTTCTCTGTCTAAAGAAAGATATTCACGCAGTTAATTAAATGTTGAATGGGATTAAAAGGAAATGTTTCATAAGAGACGCTGCGCTGAAGCAGATACGTCATGTTGAGCTGCAGCTTCCTGCTTCACGTTCAGTTTGACAAGGAACAATATCGCCGGAGCCAAACCAAACCCTCCCCTTGAGCAAAAGCCAATGAATATGGTATTATTTTCTTTCCCCGAGTTGATGCAGAGCCTTTGCCAACACACACACACACACACACACACACACACACACACACACACCGGTTGCGTAATGAATACTCATCTTTATTCCAGCTGGACGCCAGCCAGTCCTGCAGTGTCCGTTCGTCTCCATGTCTCTGGATATTTGTGCGCTCTGAGTTTTTGTCCTGAGCCAGCAGGAAATAAACTTCAGATTTTGATTTCCCCGTATTTTAAAATAGAGGCCTCGCGGCCCCACAAACTTGGAATCAGATAAAGAAGTTTTACACGAGCGTTGCAGAGATGGGCAGGTATCCATCACGCTTGGAGACGAACCCGGAGGAAACACATGAACTGGTAGAACTTAGAGAAGTAGATTAACATTTGTGGGAGTTCAGTTTAGAGATAGTTTGTGGCAAATGTATAAATGCTGGAAATGGGGAAACAGCAGAATCTGAGCAGATGTGAAAAATTTGTGGCATAGCTTCAGTTTCACAACTTTATGACACAGAGAGATGACTTTCTGACTGTTAGCTATTTATTCCCGTTTCTGGGAATGATTGAAATAGCATCACATGTTGATCTGCATAAATTTAGGAAAAAAAAAAGAAAGAGACTAAATCAGTTAGTGCTGGGCGGTATACCGGTTCATACCGAATACCGGTGTTTATTATTCTTACGATATGAATTTTTCATATACCGTAATACCGGTGAGTATGTACTGTAGTGTACACAACGTTGGGAACGCCGCGCGGCGGAACGTAAGTGCCGCAGAACATACAGGATAATTATGGAAGTATTTCTGTGCCACCTGAGTGTGAATACGAATTTTTAAGATTGAAATTTTTCAGCATCAAAATCAGACTTTGAATTTTAAAAAAACATCAGATTTCTAGCACTGAATTTTTTTTTGCCTCAGAATTTTATTTTGTTAAAATAAATTCAGTGTTAAAAAAATTGTTGTCCTAAAATATTCAGTTTTTCAAAATTCAACACGCAAAGAAATTCAACACCCCAAAAAATTCAGTGTAAAAAAAAAAAAATCAACATCTCAAAAAATTTGGTGTAAAAAAAAATTCAATTTCTAAAAAAAAAAAAATCAGTGTAAAAAAATTCAACCTCAAAAAATTCAGTGTAAAAAAATTCAACCTCAAAAAATTCAGTGTAAAAAGAACCAGACTCAACATCCGGGTCACCAGGGAGAAGCAATCGATCCCTGTCTCAGTCAGCCAAACGCCAGCCATCACGTTACACTCCATTGGTCATGTGACACCCACCCAGATAGTAAGACGGTAACTGAAGTATCGGTTCTTGTGACAACCCCAGCCTGTATGAAAACAATAACTATTAAGGAAAAATAGACAAGCGAATGGAAACATAGTAATTCTGGGACGCAGCTGGCCACAGTCTATCACAGTTGTTTAAGGAGCGCAGTCCAAGGAATAAAAACTCAGAAAATAACTATGTTTCATTTTAGTAAGAAGTATGGAAAAACTATCATGGTTTAATGTACTGTCAGTAGTCATACTCGCTGCTTCAGAACGTGTTCAGAACCTAAAGTAGCCTAGCTCGCATACCATTAACTAGTTTTCACGAACGCCACCTCATTAAAAGTTTATTGTAGATATTGATCAATAAATCTGGTTAATGTGCAACGTGTCGAGTAATATCATTTAATAAATCTATTTTAAATGTTTAATACAAACAGCAAATAAAGTAAACAGACTCACCGCAGCACCATCACCTGAGTTTGCTGCCATGGCCGACCGGTCCGTCTTACTATCTGGGTTTACTATCTGATTTTTTTTTAGAAATTGAATTTTTTGAGGTAGAATTTTTTTGAGATGTTGATTTTTTTTTTTTACACTGAATTTTTTGGGGTGTTGAATTTCTTTGCGTGTTGAATTTTGAAAAACTGAATATTTTAAGACAACAATTTTTTTTAAACACTGAATTTATTTTAACAAAATAAAATTCCGAGGCAAAAAAAAATTCAGTGCTAGAAATCTGATGTTTTTTAAAATTCAAAAGTCTGATTTTGTTTTGATGCTGAAAAATTTTCAATCTAAAAACTAAAATTCGTATTCAAACTCAGATGGCACAGAAATACTTCCATAGATAATCATTTTATTTTTCAAAACTTGAAATTTGCAAGTCGCATACTATTTATTTGTTGAAATATCTAGAGAAAGTTGTTTTTTTCAAGTTTGCAAAATGTGAAAAATTAAAGAGTTCTGTATTTTAACTGCAACTATCATCATTCTGATTCCTTCACTTAATCAGAATAACGAGTGCCAACTCTTTGTAAATAGAATCATTTTGTGAGGCCATGCAAACCTGTATTAATACTAGTGTAGATATTAATGTTTTTCTACAATATTCACTCCTCGTGACAGTAAAATAGGTCATTCTAAGACAATTTACTGCAGCATTTAGAGAGCAAAATTATTAGAAAATGTGGTTAACACCCAGTTGTGCCTTCAAAAAAAAATAAAAAATACTGTGATATACAGTGAAACCGATATCATTTTGAAAAATACTGTGATATAAATTTTTGGTCATACCGCCCAGCACTAAAATCAGTCGTCCTATAAGTAAATGGTAAATGGACTGCACTTACAGTCATGGAAAAAATGATTAGACCACCATTTTTTCTTCAGTTTCTTGTTCATTTTAATACCTGGTACCACTAAACGTCATCATGTGACTAAAACAGACAGAAAAGAAAACACTGAATGCATAAAAGCAGTGTTTTTTTGGCAGTACAACGCCATAGCTATTGATGTAAAAACTTAAGTGATTTAGGTTATAATCAAGAAAACCATGGAAAATGGTAAGATATCAGCTCTTAAATAAAACTCTTATGAGCAATCTTTGTGGTTATCGTTATGTTTGTCCAAACAAATGTACCTTTAGTTGTACCAGGCATTAAAATGAACAAGAAACTGAAGAAAACAAGGGTGGTCTAATAATTTTTTCCATGACTGTATATAGCACTTTCCAGACACCATCATGGTGCCCCCAAAGCTCTTAGTAGCAACAAAGAGTTGCAGTCTCAACACAAACCTTTATCTTTTTACCGGCTTCATGCTCTGGAACAGACACCAAAACTCAAGTACTTGGGAAAATGATCTGCCCTAACGTAGCAGCTTTTAATCTCATCGTTTTTCATTCGCCCGCTTCCAAATACTCTCATGCAGCCATCTTAGCGCTCCCTACTCGTCATTATCTGTCTCTTCGTCAAGTCAAGCTCCTCCTGGATTATGCAAAGTCACGGATAAGGTAATGAGAAATCCACCTAATCTGCCTGTATTTACAGTGATGGGTGGGTTTTTACATTTTCACTCTAATAAAGAAAGTCTTTCTAAGCTTTTATAGTCCTCAGGTAAGTGCCTCTTATAAAGCTCCAGTTCCAAGACCAAGACACGAACCTTGATGCTGCAAACAAAAAGCTCATTGGATTTCTCTTTTCCTTGCTTTTAGGGACCCCGTGGTGCGCACCCATTAAGGTCAAACATGGAGACGTGAGTTGTCGCACACCGAGAGGGGAACACTACAGAAATGTCATGGGGACACGCTGCAAAATCCGCTGCAAGCGAGGATATGAAGCCCAGAGCTCAGAGGTGGTGTGCATGGCGAGCAAACACTGGTCCTCTAACTACGCCTGCAGAGGTGAGAACTGGTGTCCACCTGCTGATCAAAGTCCCTGTGATGTCACGCGTTGGTTTGTAAGCTGCAAGTGGTCCTTTGCCATCTTGGTCTTTTTGAGTTGGAAGTAACCCGAGCTTTGACACGAGGGTGCAGTTACTGCAAATAAAGCTACTCTATGTAGCAATACCATGTCTGACCACATGGGGTCAGGTAGAACCACTGAGATTACTGCACTAATGAGTGGGGGGGGGGGGTCCGGCACATATTGCAGTACAACCTTGCCTCATTAGAGGAGCACTTTAAGCTGTCTGTATCCAGTATCCGATAAAAAATAAGTAATAAGAATATTACAGATATTTGGACCACTCTGTGTTGACTGAGTTCAGCTTCTGTCAGCTTGTTGAATCAGTTTGATGATCATTCATAGTCTGATTAACTAGAAACAACATACAAGAAAGTATACAAACGTGCTTGATGAATCTGCTCTTCCTACGGACTCCTGTCAAACTAAAAGCAGCAGGGGTGGCCAACCCCAGAGGGGTGTACTACGAAGCAAATTGGACACAGCCAGGCTTTCTTTGGGTGAGCTGACTTAACAAACCTGAAACTCTCCATCAGAGATAACCGGTACCACGACGGTGGTTATCAACTATCTTTGTTAACCGCAGCTTTCTGCTTCCTGCTCTGTGCGCGTTCACATAAAAGGGGGCGTTTGACGCGTCATTTGACGCCTCTTCCGGATCAAATGGATAGATGGCGGTCCGTATATTTCAGTCAGGAGGAGCAGGTTTTAATAATGCAGGGCTATGAGGATTTCAAAGAAATCTTTACGGCCAAAAGCAACACTGCAGGTGTGAATAAAGCCAGAGAGGAGTGCTGGCAAAAAATTGCAGATCGTGTAAATTTGTAAATTATATTTATTTCACCACTTAATGATTTCACACCTTAATTAATCTCTCTCCCTCTTTTAGAGCGCTTAAACTTTAAACTTAATGCAGCAGATTTAAACATTATGTAGGTCTGACTGTCCCATTATGAATGATAAATGAAAATCACTTTAGTTTTTTTGCTAAATCTATGTGAAATTAATTTAAGATTTAATATGATCTGTTATACACACTCACCGGCCACTTTAATAGGTACCCTATCACCCTGGGGAATCTATGAATGAATTATATTATAACATTTCACATTAAATTCCACGTCACACTGATTATCAATATAATGGACTATTAATTTATGTTACCTGATTTAGTAAAACGCTTCTTTTATTTGAAGCGTGGGCAGATGGCCAGGGAATACTACAAACATATTCAGCAGTTCAGTAAGAACAAGTACAACCTTTATTCCAGTATTCTGGCTCAGATTTTCTGCATCACCAACTGAATGCATGTAGGTTCCCGCGGCAAAGAAACGCAAAGAAACACAAAGAAACACACACCGTTTGCGCTACTGTGAGCGCACGGCTGCGTTTGGTGGCGCTGCCAATATCTGGCTCTAGCAGATTACAAATGTAACGGATTCCCTCAGCTGGAAATCTCTAGCGTTCATAGAGAATATGGTCATGGGAAGCCAGCGGATCAGTCCGGTCTCTGAATACTCTCCCTCCATACCACAATCCTGGCGCTCAGGTCAATGGCCTCAAAAGGTCTCTGAACAGGATTGGGTGAAATTGAAATGGGTGGCGCTTGTTTAAAGCCGATTTGAGCCTAAACTCTGCACATAACCTGCTCCGGACCAGGTTAAGTTGCAGAGTAAATTACCATGGTGATCTAGCCAGGTTGAAAGAGAGCCACCTTCGTGGTTCTGGAAATCCTGGTTTTTAGACTCAACATACCTCGCTAACCCTCTAATCTCACTTTGTAGTACACCCCTCTGGTCTGGTCCTTAAGAGCCACAAACCTGCAGGTCTTAGATGTTTCCCTGTTTCAGCGCACCTGATTCAGGTGAATGGCTCGTTAACAGACTTGTGGAGACCTGGATGACCAGCTAATGATGATCCATTCATTTGAATCAGGTGAAGCAGGGAAACATTAAAGACGTGCAGGGTTGCGGCTCTCGAGGACCAGGGTTGGACACCACAGGCTTAAAGTATGATTTTTAGTTGTCCAAATCCAAGTAGTGATTTATGATATTCCATGATAACCTTATTTTGCACAAGTTCTCCTGCACGCCCTGCATGATGGTCAAAAACATTTGCCCCTTCATTAAAAGAATAAAGTAGAATACAAATGTGTATGGTGCCCGCCCCCATGGGGCCCTTTGTGTAACACGACACCATCCAGGTGGCCCACCCCGTGTACCTCCGTTGCTTTTCTCAGCGATGCGCCAAATGGAACTGTGACGACACATTCGTGAACCCAGACAGATGTTTTTATTCAGCGTAATTTGCCTGCAGACTCTGATTTATTAACTGTTAGGCTCAGTTCCAGTTGAGCCTTTTCACATTTAGTCACACCGCACAATCGTCTCCTCAAGCAGTGATTTTTGATGTCGCAGCGTGAAAAGACCAGTGTTGCCAACTTAGCGACTTTGTCGCTATATCTAGCGACTTTCCAGACCCCCCTAGCGACTTAATTTGTAAAAAGCGACTAGCGACAAATCTAGCGACTTTTTCTGGTGATTTTGAGACTCACGCGCACTCAAACCGCTAGGTTTGAAGCCATCACTTGGCTGCTGTCTGCCTCGCGGGCCGCGCTTCTCTCTCTCCCTCTCTAGTGTGCACCGCGGTCAGGGCGAGTTTCTGTGTGTGGACTGGGCGTGTGTCACCACATACACAGGCGAGGCAACGCGCATGCACACAACACCCCGCACACACAACACCCCGCCCCCCGCAGGAGACAACTCGAGCTCCTCTCCACCCCACCCCCCACCCCCCACCCCCGGCGCATCTAGCGACTTCTAGCGACTTCCGGGACAACCTACAGCGACTTTCCTCATTGGAGAGTTGGCAACGCTGGAAAAGAGGAGAATGCTAGCAGGCGTTTTATTCTAGTTACACATTACAGGAGTTTGCAAAAATTTTGATGCTTAAATAACAGCAATGATTGAAGGCAGTGGCTGCGGTTACATGATGTTTTTTTAATTCGGAATTAATAATTAGGAATTAAATAATTCCGAATTAAACTATTTTCCTTCGAGTTTACATGGAAATAGTAATTCCGAATTAAGGTTTACATGGAAAACACGTTAGTTCGGCTTTATCCAACTCCGCTTTAGGTCTGGGGGTTGGGAAGGGTTCTGATTGGATGGGGGGGGGGGGGGACGTCTTTACATCTACCAGAAGAAAACAAACTTAGCTAACTAGGTTAGCAACAAATTCCCAGTTATTTTTGACCTGGGTGGCGTCTCTATCTGCAAACCTCCTTCATTTAACCTGGCCGCTACAACTTGAAAAGCTCACAATTTTTATGTTTCCTGCCATCTGTTCTTTTAATTATTTCCAGTTCCTCCAAGCTATTTATTAAATAAATCGTCTCTGCTCTTGACCACCGTTTACTGCGTGCTGCCATCTTGAAACTTTGTTTTGAAAACAAGCCCAGTGCGGATTATAAGCGTCATCGCGACAGACGGAAAAGAGAACTAGCATGCGCAGAAAGACGGGAATTAATTTAAAGAGGAATGAGTGTAACATGACCACGGAATTATTAATTCGGAATTAAAATGTGGAATAAACCAGCCACTTACTTCGGAATTAAGTTTAATTCGGAATTGACATTTTCATATGGAATTAAGTGTTTACATGGTAACTTTTATTCGGCTTTAACTTTAATTCTGAATTAAAGAGGAATTAAACTTCCCATGTAAACGCACTGACTGAAGGTTTCAGTTATCAAATTTAAAAGACACAACTGTTAATTCTGACATTATGGGTTCATATTAAGTCAGTGTCAGTCCAAAAATACTAGCTAGCCCGTTTCCTTAGACACATCTCTCGACGCAACACCTCCAAATCACACACACGACCGGGCAGCGCCTGTTCACAGACGAAGGTGATCGGATGGTGTTTTTAGAGCCCCGTCGCTTCCGCTGGTGATTCATGTGTTCCGCTTGAACGTGGGAGTAACATAGATCTCCTGCCCAACATCTAAAAGGTGAGATTTTGCCCATCTGCATCCGTCACACCGATTTGAAGGTGGCAGCTCATTCGCAGATCAAATCACAGGTCCGGTCGGAGGGTTTCAGCCGTTTCTTGTCTCCTCCTGTCTGGTCGTGAAACATCATCAGGTGCAAAATGAAGTCAAGGCTTCGCTGCAGGTCCTGAAAGTGAAGTGGAACTTCAAGATACACAACTGGAGAATTCAGTTAAAGTATAAATCATTACCAGTTGTAGGGGTGCACGATAACTATCGGGCCGATAACAGGAAATTATGTCGTCATCCCGATAAGTCCGATATCATGACGAATAGCCCCGATAACATTTATATTTTTGTCAACACAGCAGTGTCTCGCTCCCTCTGAGCCTTGAATGACCGGCAGTGAATGTTATGTTCAAGTGACGTCGGTATAATCAGAAAAACGATTACTCAATCAGGAAAATCAAGAATACCCCCTCATGCCAGAAAACAACTCGTTAACTCGGTCATAATTTTAGTAGTTGCTGACTTGATATTCGCAGGATTTCCCCTCATGTTACACATAAAAAAGAAAAAAAAATAGAAAAGACTAAAAGAACGACTAGCAAACGAGGGGGAACGTGGGAATTTACGTTACAACTTGAATACAGCCTGCAGCAGAGCGCTGATCACAACAAACATGGCGGCGTGGTGGAACTTCGTTAAAGTTTCAGAAGAAGATAGTTTGGTGGTTATTTGTGACGAATCCTCCGAGTGAATTCTACGAGGAGGGAAGGGAAGCACAAGTTTTAATACGTAAAACCTGATCAGCCACCTACAACATAACAATCACTTCCATGGAGTTTTGAAATCACGCTAACGTGAGCTAACGGAAGCTAATGCTAACGTGCGCAAGCCAGCAGGAGTCTCTCCTCTCCCTCATTCCTCTCATCTAAAGCTTCCATGAGATTAAAAAATAAAAACTACTGAACCTCATTTACTTTAATTAAAGGTATTAATTTAAATGGAACCACAAGTCAAAATCCTTTAAATGTTAATCTTTTTCAGTTAGTAATTCTGATGCATGTATTTCCATCAGTTCAAGGAGCCTTTATTTTTTATATCAGTCAGTAATGAACCTTATTTAAGTTAATGTGAGATATCAAATAGGTTTGTTTGATAGCTTTATGAAAATGTTTTAGAGGTTTGACAATAGTTTTTCACTGGAAAAAAATAAATATCTGTTCATTTAAAAAGTCAAAACTATTTTTGGTTTTTGTTCACAGTATTGATGTAATGATGATCTTAGGTATATGTGTGTGTTATCAGTTATTGGACTTTAGGAGCTGAAAGTTATCGGTTATCAGTATCGGTTTTAAAAAAACAGTTATCGTGCATCCCTAACCAGTTGTCTCCACAATATTATAATTAAAACTCAGTTAGTCTCAGAGGTGCTCTCACCAACATCTATCTTTAAAATCTTCTTCTCTTTCGTGGCATGCCTCGATATTTCATGCCTTTATATTTCACTTTTATCAAAGGTAAATGTGGGTCCAGTTCAGTGTCTTGCTGTTACCGACCTCAGAGAAAAAACAGTTGTCCTTTAACAGGGACGCGTGTCTCTTTGGAGACGGCGTCGCACCAGTTCTGTGCACAAAAATGGCAGCATTAGCAGTTTGAGAAAAGTTCAAACCACGTGTTCTTCCTTATCTGCACACACCTGGCCTGTCGCCGACTCAAAGGCTGTGATTATCAGATAACTGATTTATGAATGTGAGCCGCTGCACGCGCACCTCTTTGATCACTCCATTATGGTTTAAAATCCTAAAGGAACATTTCTCCAGCCGCGACCAAGAGTCAGTTTAAACAGCTAAGTGGTTTAAAACATGGCATTTGTGTTATTTGATGACATGCATCTTCTCTGTGGGAGAAGCATCTGCTGACTCAAAGTTTTTTTTCTGCTGGCAGAGATCCGCTGTCCCAAGCTGGACATGCCTGCTAACGGCGGCTACAAATGCTCGGACGGCGCCTACTTCAGCTCTCGCTGTGAGTTCTTCTGCTCCCCCGGATTCTCTCTGAAGGGCCAGAAGACGGCGACCTGCCAGCACAACAGGATGTGGACGACCGCAGTCCCCACATGTGTCGGTAAGACAGCGTGTGTTGTTCTTTTTGTTTGTTCTTTTTGTGTACAGCAGCAGTAAAACCGCAAAGGACGTGAGCCTGGAGACGACTCCGTCCTTGAATAAACTGTGGCACCACGTCGTCTCCGGACATTTGATCCAAGTCTCTCACAAAGCTGTTGGTTTTTTCCTTATTTTTCCATATATGAAAAGTCATTTAGAGAAACAAAAATAGGCAGACTGTGCTTTTTTCTGCTCAGATAAAAATTACATTATTGACTAGGGATGGGCATTTGGTCGAGATTTTTTCGTCGCTCATCGGGAGAATTAGTGATTAATAATCGATTAGTCATTAACATTTTTATATTGAAAACTATCACAAATATTCTCGATATCGGTGTGACGTTTGTTTTCCCCCTTTGGCCTGGTTGCTATGGCCTCGTTGCTATGGCCCACGCATGCGCAGATGTGTTCAGTGGCCTGGATGTTGTGGTCGAGAATAACGTGACATTTCCTGTTTCTTTAAAAAAACAAAGATAATAAAAGAAGAGATATCGAGGAGACTACTTAACAAGGACAATTTATATCAAGGCGCCAGTATTACAGGCTTTTGTTTTTCTTAAAAAGATGCGCTTGT
This sequence comes from Hirundichthys speculiger, assembly GCA_018398805.1. Classification (NCBI taxonomy): domain Eukaryota; kingdom Metazoa; phylum Chordata; class Actinopteri; order Beloniformes; family Exocoetidae; genus Hirundichthys; species Hirundichthys speculiger. The sequence continues at coordinate 38,193 of JAGFBZ010001115.1, forward strand.
TGTGTGCTAGATGCAGCTTCTGGTCCGTGCTAACACCGAGTTGAGGCTAGGCTAGGCTAGGCTAGGCTAGGCTGATGATGAACCGCCTCCACCGTCCTTTACAAGGCTTGGATGCGCGTTGTTCAAGTGATACATCATTGTCGTTGTCGATTAATTGTATTTGTAATTAGCATTGCAGTGATTGTAGTACACTTGCTCATTTTCTAAACTAAAATGGTTCCACGCCACACTTCACCGCGACCGCTTCATGATTAGGCGATGACCTACAGAAGCTCGCATGTAACAACTGAGTCCAGCCAGGGTAGGGTGATGGTGAAATGTTGCCCCCTGGTGGCAAATTTCTATCAGTGGCACAGAGAAATGCATCGCATTGTTTGAGGACGTGCACTGATAACCTACGTTCGGATTGTTTAAAAAAAAAAAAATCATTGATTAATCGATTAATTATGCCCATCCCTATTATTAACGCCTGTTAGTTTGAGCTGAAATTGTGAACTAAAGGATCTACATTTTCATGACCGTATAAACTCTTTAGTGGGTTTTTTTTCGTGCTTGCTCGTCCTCACACGGCTGTTTGGAGAATGACTGCGTCTGCACCGATGACTCATCCCCGTTTCCTCCGAGTATTGATCGACCTCACTTTTAGTGTGGCCTTAAAACGTTGTTTTGACTTGTTTCAAATACTTCCAGCATGCGTCTGGCTTCTCCTGTTCGCATCGTTCAGCAGATCCCCCGGGGCATAAAAAAAAAAGAAACACGTGTACGCCTTTTCCTGGACACAACCTGGTATTTGTAGAGGAGGCCTGAGCTGTGAGAACATGTGCATCTGATGCATTTTTCATGTCTTCACATGTTCTTGACGCACTTTAAGCTTGATAATGTGAGGTGGAAATGGAGGGAAAAAAGGCGACAGACAAACACTTTTACAGTTTTACTAGAATAAATGATGTTTTTTTTCCTTTCTTTATGCATGTATACGTGAAATTGCGAGTTTTCTTTTGCTGTTCACTAAGTAGAGGACTGCACGTCCATCCAGGGATGAAAATAGGAGTCTTTCACTCACAAAACGATCCGATTCAAATCTCGATTCACCGGCTACGACCCGATTCAGGGACGATTCATGAAAAATAGTAAACTATCCGATTCGGTACGATTTGATACAGTTCAGTTCAGTTCGATTCAATAAAAATGACAATTTAATATGGAAGTATTTCTGTGCCACCTGAGTTTGAATACGAATTTTTAAGATTGAAATTTTTCAGCATCAAAATCAGACTTTGAATTTTAAAAAACATCAGATTTCTAGCACTGAATTTATTTTGCCTCTGCAATGTGCAACGTGTCGAGTAATATCATTTAATAAATGTATTTTAAATGTTTAATACAAACAGCAAATAAAGTAAACAGAGACTTACCGCAGCACCATCACCTGAGTTTGCTGCCATGGCCGACCGGTCCGTCTTACTATCTGAGTGGGTGTCACATGACCAATGGAGCGTAACGTGATTGGCTGGACGTTGGCTGAATTGAGACAGGGATCGATTGCTTCTCCCTGGTGACCCGGATGTTGAGTCTGGTTCTTTTTACACTGAATTTTTGAGGTTGAACTTTTTTACACTGAATTTTTTGAGGTTGAATTTTTTACACTGATTTTTTTTTTAGAAATTGAATTTTTTTACACTAAATTTTTTTGAGATGTTGATTTTTTTTTACACTGAATTTTTTGGGGTGTTGAATTTCTTTACGTGTTGAATTTTGAAAAACTGAATATTTTAAGACAACAATTTTTTTTTAACACTGAATTTATTTTAACAAAATAAAATTCAAAGGCAAAAAAAAAAATTCAGTGCTAGAAATCTGATGTTTTTTGAAATTTTAAAGTCTGATTTTAATGCTGAAAAATTTCAATCTTAAAAATTCGTATTCAAACTCAGGTGATACAGAAATACTTCCATAATTTAAACCCCAGCTACTTATTTTGCTTCATTACTGAGACACAAATTTAATTTAAAAATAGTATTCTTTTGTTTATTTAATGTCAAAGAGACAGTCCACCAGGCTTACTGAACATAAATTCAGACATTAACTTAAGCATTTACAATATACCTGGGGGGATAATTGACATTACATAATGAAACGCAAAACTCTCAATCTGGTGCCTCACTTCACAGGTTTGCAAAACTCTGCTCTCATACTTAAAATCCAATTCTTACTTTCCCTCAACAGAAAATAAAAGATAAAAATGGCCCAAAGTTTAATTATTCCTGCTAATGTGAGTATAAGGCTGAGGTTAGATATAAAAATAAAAGTAGTTGTTATGAAACAATTAAGTTTCCTATTAAAGGCATAAATTCAGAATGACTAGTGATTCAGTCACTGGTGAACTTCAACAGTAAAACATCACTGACAACAAGATACACGGATCCAAAACTTTAGTAAGCAGTTATAGAAAATAACATGTTAAATTCAACATGTCTTTTGATGCCTGTTACTCTCTGAACATTAGCTTTTCTTAATTTTTTTTTTTAATCACAAAAAGCTCTAAACCTGAATAACTAATACTTCAGGCGTGAAAATCCCTCACCTTTCGGCAAAATTTGCCATTTTGAAGTCAAAAAGAGAGACCTACGTGAATCGTGCAGATCCGAGGAGTTTTCTATTTTGAGAGGGGGGGTTGGAGTCGGGAGATTTTTTTTTTTTAATTAAATTATCATATAATTGACCTAATAAGCAAACTGAGCTCTTCAGAAATCGGCCCTTTAAATGACACTTGGACGGTCAGTAAATCTTGTCCAGAACCAGTCAGGTCAGATTGATCCATTATTCCAGTCAGACCAACGTTCTTCATTCATGTGGACTTAGAGGGACTAGTAGCAGGACCTAGTGATGTCCACGCCGGGGACTAGTAGCAGGACCTAGTGATGTCCACGCCGGGGACTAGTAGCAGGACCTAGTGATGTCCACGCCGGGGACTAGTAGCAGGACCTAGTGATGTCCACGCCGGGGACTAGTAGCAGGACCTAGTGATGTCCACGCCGGGGACTAGAAGCAGGACCTAGTGATGTCCACGCCGGGGACTAGTAGCAGGACCTAGTGATGTCCACGCCGGGGACTAGACCTAGTGCCGGGCCGGGGACTAGAAGCAGGACCTAGTGATGTCCACGCCGGGGACTAGTAGCAGGACCTAGTGATGTCCACGCCGGGGGACTAGTAGCAGGACCTAGTGATGTCCACGCCGGGGACTAGTAGCAGGACCTAGTGATGTCCACGCCGGGGACTAGAAGCAGGACCTAGTGATGTCCACGCCGGGGACTAGTAGCAGGACCTAGTGATGTCCACGCCGGGGACTAGTAGCAGGACCTAGTGATGTCCACGCCGGGGACTAGTAGCAGGACCTAGTGATGTCCACGCCGGGGACTAGTAGCAGGACCTAGTGATGTCCACGCCGGGGACTAGAAGCAGGACCTAGTGATGTCCACACGCCGGGGACTAGTAGCAGGACCTAGTGATGTCCACGCCGGGGACTAGTAGCAGGACCTAGTGATGTCCACGCCGGGGACTTAGTGACTAGTAGCAGGACCTAGTGATGTCCACGCCGGGGACTAGAGCAGGACCTAGTGATGTCCACGCCGGGACTAGAAGCAGGACCTAGTGATGTCCACGCCGGGGACTAGTAGCAGGACCTAGTGATGTCCACGCCGGGGACTAGAAGCAGGACCTAGTGATGTCCACGCCGGGGACTAGTAGCAGGACCTAGTGATGTCCACGCCGGGGACTAGTAGCAGGACCTAGTGATGTCCACGCCGGGGGACTAGAAGCAGGACCTAGTGATGTCCACGCCGGGGACTAGTAGCAGGACCTAGTGATGTCCACGCCGGGGGACTAGAAGCAGGACCTAGTGATGTCCACGCCGGGAGACTAGAAGCAGGACCTAGTGATGTCCACGCCGGGGACTAGTAGCAGGACCTAGTGATGTCCACGCCGGGGACTAGTAGCAGGACCTAGTGATGTCCACGCCGGGGACTAGAAGCAGGACCTAGTGATGTCCACGCCGGGGACTAGAAGCAGGACCTAGTGATGTCCACGCCGGGGACTAGTAGCAGGACCTAGTGATGTCCACGCCGGGGACTAGAAGCAGGACCTAGTGATGTCCACGCCGGGGACTAGTAGCAGGACCTAGTGATGTCCACGCCGGGGACTAGAAGCAGGACCTAGTGATGTCCACGCCGGGGACTAGTATAGGGACCTAGTGATGTCCACGCCGGGACTAGAAGCAGGACCTAGTGATGTCCACGCCGGGGACTAGTAGCAGGACCTAGTGATGTCCACGCCGGGGACTAGAAGCAGGACCTAGTGATGTCCACGCCGGGGACTAGTAGCAGGACCTAGTGATGTCCACGCCGGGGACTAGTAGCAGGACCTAGTGATGTCCACGCCGGGGACTAGTAGCAGGACCTAGTGATGTCCACGCCGGGGACTAGTAGCAGGACCTAGTGATGTCCACGCCGGGGACTAGTAGCAGGACCTAGTGATGTCCACGCCGGGACGAGCCAGATGAGCGTACGTTCATGTTTCCCAGTGGTGAGGAGCGCTGTATGTTTCATCCGCGTTGTCTGACATGTTGCTAGCAGCTCTGACATGTTGCTAGCAGCTCATGTTGCTAGCAGCTCATGTTGCTAGCAGCTCATGTTGCTAGCTGCTCGCTCAGCTACATAGCTGACGTCACGACTCTTACAGGTAAAACGTCAACGCTGGAGTCTCGTGAGAGCTCATGCGCCCGTTGGCACAACAACGGCAGGTCTGGGTCGCTGGACCTCAGGAAAACCGATTCGCGGCCGTAAATATGGGACTTCGGACCGTTCGTAGTGCATTTTTACCGATCCAGTTCTCTGTTGACCGATGCACTCGGATCTCATACGTCACAGACCGATAACCGATTCCAATCAGTTTATCTTTACACCGCTAGTAATCAGGCTTGTGCATGTGCTAAATAATCCACATTTACAGTTATGACCTGCTGATAAAAGTCTGGATTTTGCTCACATCTTTTAACCCCCCCAATGAAGTCCACTGTTATCAGGGTAAACAGTGGAAACTGTGGAAGAGAAAGCGCGACTGGCGTGATGTGAGCAAGAGATGCGTTACCCTTTCACGGAAATATTTCAGTGTTTTCTTTGTGTTTTCTGGTTCAATGACAATAAAGTTATCTTATCTTGTCTTGCAGACATTGAACCTCCAAAAATCAAGTGTCCAAATCTGAAGGACAAGTGGGCAGAACCAGGAAAGCTGACAGCGAGGGTGACTTGGGACACGCCGGAGGGCGTGGACACGGCAGACGGCATCCTCACAGAGTCAGTCTGAAGCTTTTATGTCACACTGGGACATAAAAATATGGGAGATCACACTGAATGATTAAAACCCGCCGTGTGCTTTGCAGCGTCGTCCTGAAAGGAAAACCTTCAAAGTCAGACTTCCCAGAGGGGCTGCACAAGATGTCCTACACCGTGTTCGACCGCGCTGAGAACAAAGGCTCCTGTCGTTTCACCGTCAGAGTGCGAGGTGAGTTTCTCCGAGCGGAGCAGCAGATTTTCAGCAGGATTTTTATTTCTTATATACAGTCATGGAAAAAATGATTAGACCACCCTTGTTTTCTTCAGTTTCTTGTTCATTTTAATGCCTGGTACAACTAAAGGTACATTTGTTTGGACAAACATAACGATAACCACAAAGATTGCTCATAAGAGTTTTATTTAAGAGCTGATATCTTACCATTTTCCATGGTTTTCTTGATTATAACCTGAATCACTTAAGTTTTTACATCAATAGCTATGGCGTTGTACTGCCAAAAACACTGCTTTTATGCATTCAGTGTTTTCTTTTCTGTCTGTTTTAGTCACATGATGACGTTTAGTGGTACCAGGTATTAAAATGAACAAGAAAGTGAAGAAAAAATGGTGGTCTAATAATTTTTTCCATGACTGTATATATTTATTTATTTGAACTGAAAAAAGGTGTTTCTGTAAGGTTAGACTGGTGTCCCCACATCTGGGGACCCCCGAATGCTCCAGCAGACCCCCGAATAGGACTGAAATACATTAATAAACTGGGGCTGGGCAACGATTAAATTTTTAATCGGGATTAATCGGATTATTTCCCTGATTAATCATGATTAATCGCATTGTATACGCAGAATGAAATAATGAATTCAAAAGTAGTGTAAAATGCACTTTTATTTAAATGTTCTGCTGCCATATGAACTAAAGTGTCATAACATTTGTTGTTCAAACACTTTTAACATCAGCACTTGTCAGTAACACATATTTAGTGTAAATCTCATCTTAAAAAATGTAAAATAAAATAAAGCTTATTGCCACTGCCAGGGCATTAATATCATCTTGTTTTTATAAAGAATTTAAAAAAGTCTACAAACAAAATCCAACAAAATGATTGTGTCTCAGCACAATCAGAACATTAAAACAGGTAATTTCTGAGGTAACAGCAGAAACTTTTAACGGGGAGTTCAACTTGTCAGTTGTTACAAATAACCTTGTTTCTGTTGAATCCTCCGTCTGGGAGAACTTTAAAATGAAAATGTCCATTTTAAAGTTCAGTAACTTTACCAATCAGTGTATCATTTGTTCTTTCCATTTTCAATTGTCAATCAAAAATAAAAAAAATTAAAAAGTGACATTTTATTACGTTTTCGTTTTTTAATCTAACACAAAAAAATGAAAAAAAAAAAAGTCTGTTTTTTTTTATATTTCAATTTTAGACTTTGATCAAAAATACGAAATTAAAAAACGGGCCACAGAACTGAATTAGTTTTATAATGGAGGACTGGACTTTCTGTTGTCATTACACATCTGAGCCACTAGATGGAGCTGCACTGCAGTAACCAGCTAGAGAACAGCAGGACAGTGAACACATGGAGCAGATCTGATGGAACATGGAGGAATGACCACAAACGTTTGGTTGCAGTCCAGATTTTTCTTTTTCAGACAGAATTGTTAATATTTCTACCTGAGTTGCTACCTGAACTGTAAAGTTCACTGATTTTTACCGTTCTCCATGTGTGTTTTAGCTTTTCCTTGAGTTTACCAATTGTTTTCCAGTTCCGCAGCAGCCAGTAACAGACTTTTCAAAACAAAAGCATGTGAGCAACATGCGTTAATGCGCGATAAAATAAATGTCGGCGTTAATAAATGAATGCGTTAATGTGATAATAACGCGTTAACTTGCCCAGCCCTAGAATTAACACAACATAAAAAGTACAATTCTATGAGAATTATAAAAAAAATAATTTAAATGATGTAATAAAACAGGACATGAACACAATCGACACATGCAAGTGATATCCAAACCCTGAAATATTTCTATAAAATGAGGCACAGACAATGGCAAAGTGATTTGATTTATAATTTAGCATGACCGAGGGTTACCAGGGAACCGATTTTCAACTAGGAACTCGAATAAGATCAGAGCATGAAAGCGAAAGGCAGAATCTCTAAACTCAGGCACCTGAGGGACCAGGTCATTTGAATATGAGCACCACTTTTTGCAGTGAAAACGATGGAGACTTTCCAGTCAGGGCTTAATCGTGAACACCACTCAACGCCTGGCCCACTTTTCATAGAAGACGCAGCGTTTCAGCCTGCGCTCAAGTTTCCTGTCAGCTTATCGCAACACGTTCAATCAGAACCTGTCAAAAGACAAATAAATCAATATACAGTATGAGCCCGATCTTCTGCCAAACCTCCTAAAGCCGCTATTAAGGGATAGCGGGTAGCGGGAGGGGCGTTCCCCCGCAAAGAACGCAATCTTCCACCTCCCTAAACCCGCGATCTTACCTGTGCTAACCGCTGCATTATCCATAGGAGTGGTTAGGGTTAGTGTTAGTGGTTAGTGGTTAGTGGTTAGGGCGTTCCACCTGCTAAACCAATCACTGCGTCAGCAGCCATTGCCTTTAAGAGCAGGTTGCGCTACCCGCAAACCGCTATGGAGCTGCTTTCCTCAAACTCCGTATCTACCGAGTTTGCGGAAAGAGCAAAAGACACGCCCATTGCCACACCTACAATGTGAGTAAGGGAGTCAGCATAGCGGATAGCGGCTTTAGGGAAGCGGAAGATTGCATCAGCGGTTAGCGGAGGTTCCTAAACCCACAATTTGCGGGTAGCGGCTAGCGGGAGGTGTACGATCGGGGCCTATGTCTTTTTTATTTTCAGGGGGACTGTTCCTGGCTCATTTTTTCAGTCGTGAATCAAATACCGACGTTGTGATGTAAATGCTAATATGGATCTTTCAATAGTGCTGTCATGCGATTAAAAAAAATTGAGAGATTAATTAATTATGATCTGTAATGAATTAATCTCTTTTTTAATCTCACCTAAAATTGCTGAGAAAAGCCCTTAACTTGAGGTATTTTTCATTTAAATTCATTATTTCATTATTGTGGCAGGATCAAAAGATTGATATATAACAATAAAAGTGGCTTTATAAAGTCATTTATTGACAGACTTTGGTTAACAGACCTTGGTTGCTTTGCTATTGTTCGCTAAATTGCTAATGTCTTCGCCGCTAACGTTAGCTGTGGCTGCACTCGCGACAGGGTGCTTTGCGTTGATGTGGTTAGCTAAACTTGAACTGCTTCGGTTGTAAGCAAACTTCTTCTTACAAAGAAGACATTTCACTCTTCCTCTATCAATGTTGCCGTCGGGGCGTTTTTGAAATTTAAATTTCCCCGTTCACTGGACCAACAGCTTTCAGACGCTCCTCCATTATTATGTCTCCTACCTGCTACTCACCGCTCCCCACTGTATTTGCAACGTTTGAAATTTAAAAACCGTCCTTGTCCAACAGAGGTGAATCAAATGTGACAGATTTGAATTCAAATGCTTCTAAATCCTGATTGGACGTTGATCATGTTTTTACATGTTCCCGCTCAAACTGAGAGAAATTACAGAAAAACCCACCAGTTATTTTCTAGAAATGAAAAAAAAAAATCGATTTTTATATTAATCGTGATTTTTTTTCTGGGGATTTCTAAAAATCGATTCTCGTACAAGAATGGATTTTTATTTATCTAATGGTGGGGTAAAGAGTTCGGGTGGCTCCGTGGAAATACTCCGCCAGTCATCTACACTTCCGGAAATAGAAGCACGCGTGTCACCATAGTAACCCGAATGCGGGCAAATGCACGTGACAAAATGGCGGAGTGTTTGATTCAAATCAAACGTATGGACTTTTTGTTTTTTATAAAAGCATTGGGCAGGAGAGCTCGATATGAGGAAAGCCATATGTAAGCTTTGTCACAGTCAAATCTGTTACCGTGGTAACACCACGAACATGACGGGGAACATCCTTCGCCACCGCCCAGAGAAAAAAAACGATGTGGGGAAAGTTAAACAGCGGCCATCGGCGCTGACAGAGCAGCAGACATTAGATTCAACTCAGCAATTGCACATTTTTTTAAAAATTAAATCTTATTTAATTTTTATATTTTTATATTTATTATTATATTTAATAATTAATAAAATATTATAATAATATTATGTATAATTAATAATTGTATATATAATATATAATAATTATAACATATATAATAATAAATTTATTATTATTATTATTATTTATTATGTATTATTATTATTTGATTTTATATTTCAATAATTGAAATATAAAAATCGCAATACTTGGTAAAATCGAAATGCAATACTTGTTTAATCAGAATCGGAATATAAATCGGGGGACCCAAAAATCGTAGGAGAATCGAATCGTCACAAAAGCGTTTGGGCCCAGCCCTGACATTTTCATGACGCCAGTCTCGTCATAGATGGTTAGGATACGTGTTTAAGTGCTAACCGACTGATTCCTGCGTCCTGCGTCCTTCACCTGTCTCTCTCTCTGCGTCCAGTGCGCCGCTGCAGCCCGCTGTCCCCCCCGGACAACGGCTACATGAAGTGCGACAGCGACGGCGACAACTACGGCGCCACCTGTCAGTTCACGTGCACCGGCGGCTTCGAGCTGCAGGGCAGCGCTGCCAGAGTTTGTCAGTACGGACTCACCTGGTCTGGGACGGACACCACCTGTGCAGGTATGTACTGCAGAAAAACACACACACGTTTCTCTCTTCTTTTGATATGAAAACTAAAATCCTTCAAAGATGTTTTACATTAAAAAAATCTTCTCCAGAGGACGGTAATAAACCGATACAGTACTAAAACAAAAGTCAACAAAACTACGGTTTTGCTGCGTCTGCACTGATTTTTACAAACAAGGATCCGCTGCTGCAGCAACTACTGCTGCTGTGGTATCTGTGTCGACTTTGTACTTTAAAACATTTAAATGATGCAAAAAAGAGACGTGTCTTTCAAATAAGAATTTTTTAATGCATCTGTGTTAAGACCTTTGAGTGTCAGGGCATTAATTTTTCATAGACAGTTTTTGAAACTTAGATAAAACCATGAAAAAAATCAGAAAGAATGAGTAACAGAGAAGTTTTCAAGTTCTTATTTGTTCATAGAGACAGTTTTTATTTATACTGAGAGGAGAGTTTTTCACTGCCTTTTTGCTGTTTCCATCCATAAATAATGAATATACTTGTATCCCCCCCCCCCATTCCTCTGTGGAAAAATACTGCCAAAGTCACTGCTTAAAAAACATTTTTAATTGAGAACCTTCAAGGTCTTTGATGGTCTGGCGACCTGTCCGGGGTGGGGGGGGTGGGGGGGGTCTGAACAGGACTGAAGATGCTTTAGAAAACTGGATTGGTGAAAGACAAAAACCTGCAACTTGTTGGCTGCACATTTCCCAGGAGGCTTTCTTCTCCTCCTGCTGGGTTTACTGGGTTAGCCGCCGTCATAGCTGGGGGGGGGGGGGGGGCATCGTGTTTTCATGTCGCCATCAAACTGCATTCTCATTAACTCAGCACCTCAGTCTCGCCCGGAGCGAATTTATTCAGAATTTGTGCAAATGTTTGCTCTGATTCAGTGGCGAATTAATACCAAATCGTTTGTTAAAACCCTCTTCAACGTGTTTTTTTGGTGGTAACCTTGGTATTCATTTATCACAAAATGTTGCTCAGGTTTCCAGCAAAACTGGACAGCAATGTGACACCACAGAATATTTGGTAAAAGCATGTTTTTGCATCTTATTTGATAGAAGAGGACATTGGCTGCTTTCAGAACTGCATACTATACATAGTGAGCAGCAGTGGCGGCTGGTGAAAAAAAATCTTGGTGGGGCTGGTGTGCCAACATTTTTCCCTGCCTAATCTAGAATAAGCATTAAAATGAACAGTCGGAAAACGACAACAGGTCCACAATAATAATTTAATTTCAG
>JAGFBZ010001116.1:0-20588 GCA_018398805.1 Hirundichthys speculiger
TGGAGCTCAGGGACAGACATCATGTCCTTATTTTTTCTTCTAATGCCGGTATCTAGGAAACCGAGACATGATTAAAATCTGGATTCAAAATGAATTAATCCAGAGAGGGAAGGTTTACCTTAGCACAGTCTGATTTACCTTCCAAGCATACAGCATGCAACAATATAATGATAGGCTTTGGTTAAGAATAGCATCCATGTTACTGTATGTAACTCTGCTAAAATAAAAGGCTATACAAAAGAGATTCAAATGATAAGTAATCCAATGAAACAACAGAGATAACACAGCATCAACTTATTTGTATTCAGGTTGTAATAGAGCTATACTGTAACAAGGGAGTGGCACTGCAAAGAAAAAGCAGCTTTTCAAATTTCAAATTAAAGGACAACATGGAACAAGTAAAAGTTAATCTATAACCTGCCACACTGCAAGTGATCAATGAACCTGAGGCAGATCCATCATGTCATGAGAAAATAAAGTTATGACCACATATGTACCAACTGCACAGCTGGTGACCAGTCAGAACATTTTCAATTTGCTCCACGATGACAGACATCTAGTAAACCAGACTCTGAAGAAGGAAAAAAAAAAAATCCCAATATTTTTTCCGAAATCAAGCAGATGCGTCATGTCCATAGCAACAACCTAATACATCAGTGCTAGGACCACAAGCCTCTGGTGGGAGTTTTTCAGTGAGTCAGAACCGGGGGACTGTGTTTGCTTGCAAGTACTTTTCACCAGTGGAAGATGAAACATGTCTGTTAATGCTTTGCTGACTCAGAAGATCACAGGCACCCAGATACCCTTCCTCTTTCAGTGATATTATGTGCTGTAAATAAGGAAGCTGAGAAATGTTATCTGACACAAATTAAAATCTCATCTATTCAGTGTTTCAGAGGAGTGAAATAATCATGTTGTGATGTTAAATTCTTATTAGAGTCATCCCAAGTTCCCTTTGTACAAATAGCTTTCTAAACAGCATGAGAAAACCGTGTACATCTTAACAGGCCTTCTAACCTCATCATGGACAGGGATATTTATGGTTTGTTCTGATTCACCATAATGTCTCTATTAAGAGTAATGTCTTTGAAGGCATGACAGGTTTTTCATTTAAATAATTCTTCTACAGGCCTATAGATGCAGATTGTGGTGACTTAAAGAGATGTTTTTCAGTTATATAGCTACAGTAGGGGTTAGAGAGGACACCTCCACCAGGTTACATAAGGCATTTAAATGTTTAACGTGCTGTGCAGCACTGCGAGGGAGCTTGACGACATCATCTTCAATTTAAATCAACAGTCAGAAGATGTCCAAATGTTGGCAATAACATTACACATGACTAACTATATCTGATAAGAGCAGACTTCTCTTGTTTGGGTTTTACTGGAAAGCCAGTACATGAAAGAAACCCACTGGTATCTGAAATCTTAGAAATCACCTTGTTGCACTTACTCAGTCTTGTGGAAAAAGAAATGAATAAATTCACTTTTTGTTTTTGCTGCAAATTCACTGTTCCTGTGGTCCATGGTGTTTTTTTTAGAAATGTCAGCATATGTTCATCGAGTTGCCTCAGGGAATGGTAAAATACTAAAATACTCACAATAATCAAATTTGAACTGCATATATAATTGTCACCGTACAATTTGCCAATTATATTAATTAAAATTGTGATTTTTATTAAAACTCTTCTGCCATCAAATAACAGACCTACAGAATGCAATTCAATCTTGAGACAGAAAAGCACAGATGTTAATTAAAGTACAGAAAAAGTATTGTTTGGTACCAGTACAGAATTCCAAATACCCACTTCAGTATTTGCAAATACTGGTGGGAAATACCAAGCAATGAATCACTTATTGCCATACTTTATACAACAAATACTGAAAGAAAAAGTCGATGATACCAAAGAAAATATGCATCATTGATTTGTATTACATTAGTATTTTGAAAAAGACATTCAACAACACGCTGGGCAATAACATTCAGACATGCCATCTGTCAAGTGTTAATTTTGGACTTTGCCATATCATTATGTGGACATCACCTTCAACTCTCAAGGATTTCTTCAACACTGTAATGACCACAAAGGCTAAGAAGACCAACATTCCTATTAGCACATGACAAAATGAGAGCCTTTACAGAGTTATACTGTACTGTACAGGAGATTTAGTATAAAAATCTTTGTTTTATTAAGACCCTTGACGTACGTTTCAAAAGCACAGACTTCGACATGTGAAACAGTTGCACCAATCCTGCAACAAAACCACACCACTAATAACTTTGCAGAGATCTTGGTAAATAGTAATACAGCAGATTCCTGCATAGCAGGTTTCCAGTTACAGCCTTGGTTTTAATAAAGACTCTACATGATGCGATACTTCAAAGATTTTCCAGAATATGTTAGCAACACGGGGGCCAATTAGCAGATAAAACTGGGAACAACCTGGACTTTTACCACGAGGACTCTGCTGAGAACAGTCAGCCGACACCTCAAGAGGTCTTATAAGAGTTCAAAGTGCAAACTTACAGCATGTACCGTGTTATTTGTGTAAGTATTTGCAAAAAATATACATACCTCAATTCTTTCTATCAAATGAAAATAACAGCTGGTGTCCCTGACCAGTGGCCAAATAATTGTGGGTTGTTTTTTTGGCACTAATGCATTATAGTTTATATTTGACCTGGCCAAACACAGTTTCAGTTCAATTCAGTTTATTTTTCTAATGACAATTTACAAGAAATGTCATCTCAAGGGAATTTACACAAACACATTCAATATAGTCGTATTAATACAGAACCATTCTAGCAACTACACTCCAAATAAGCATAGTTAGGTGCAACCATTTTAAAATGCAATTCATTCCTGTTCAATACAATGACAAATAATGTCTATTCGTAAAAATACCAACAGATTGCATCCAGTCTCCACTTCGATTCAATCTCCCGCCCTGAACATGTACAACGTGACAATGGAGAAAAACAACTCCCTATTAACTGGAAGAAATGTCCAGCAGAATCAGACTCATGAAGGGCGGCCATCTGTGTCAACCAGTTGGGGTTTGGGTAGATGGCAGGTAGATGACAGACCATGCAGCCTTTACCCACCCATTAGCCTCACTGCTGTGATAGCAGACATCTGCTGTACCTAACTCAAACACACCATTTCTGGCTCCTTCCTAGGGCCTGATTGACTAAAGGTTTGCGTGCGTAAAAACGTGTGCAAACTTGACATCACCCGCAAACCAATGTGCAAGCTGATCTACTAACAGCGTGCAAAGAGGACTGCGCCTCTCAAATGAGCAAAATAGCACACGCTGTTCATTTAGTACTTTTGCCCTGATGAATAATCAATATGGGGCGTACCCGCCAGAAAGCGCTAAATACTGGGAGGGGAAAATGCAAATAGGTCCATTTACCACACGCAATGAGATTTACCAACCCTGAAAGTAATTGCGGGGATTGTGATTGCGTCTGTATTTAATACGTTCGAAAGGAAGGTGCTAATCTGCCCAGCATTACGCACCGATGGCTGCTGTTATTGTGGCAAGGAGGCGACATCGCCAAAATCAAAGAATACGCAGAGAGAGAGTCTTTCGGACTCGTGTAAATTTGTTTGCACATGCAAAAAGGGGAAATATTTTATTTGAATGTTAAATCGAGTATTATTCAGCAAAAGGTTGCCACAGGAGGCACCAGGGTTTCCGTTGTCTGGTAATTGCCGGACTTTGTCTGGTAAAATATGCGGAAGTCCGGGATTTTATAATCTCTCCGGTCATGTAATAAAATGGGTTATTTCCACATCATTTTATGAAAAACGCCTCGGGATTCTCCCAGAGGAGCTGGTGGAAGGGGCCGGGGGATCTGGACCTCTCTGGACGTCTCTGCTGAAGCTGCTGGCCCCGCGACCCGACTTCGGGTTCCATCCATCCATCCATTAGCGGAAGCTAAAATATATGGATGGATGGATGGATGGATGGATGGATTTTATGAAAAAAAACATATACTTTTTTTTTACGAATGAGTAGTGTGTGAGGACGAGTCGGCTCCAGCCACAGCTTCACTCATTGATGCCACAGCTGCGCGCAGAGACTCATCTCCGTAATGACAGCGCTCCGCGGTTATGGAGGCTTTTTATTTTATTTTATTTTATTAAAGGCCACTTTTTCTTTAGTTCTTTGCCTTATATCTTGCCACCTTCTTTTAACCTCATCTGCCGTTCTTTTTGTTTTACCAACTGCATTTATTCTATCGCAGATTTTCTCCCATATTGGCGTTTCTTTTGGTAATGTTTAAATTTCTTTGCTGTAGTTCATGAATGTGTTTATTTGCCTCTTCCACTAATATCCCTAACTCCAACTCGTCAAATTTCATTTTGCGCTTGCGTTTATCCTGCTTTCCATCCAGACTCTCCATGGCGCAAACCGTAAGACACGCAACACCTCATTTAAATACTGCGGTTTGCACCCGTTATCAATTGCGCGAGCATTCTTAGTTGATCACCCGCAAAACACGCAACAACAGCACGCGCAAAACTTTTCAGTGCACACGCAATTTAGTACTCTTTATTTAGGATCTTAGTAAATCAGGCCCTAAGAGCGGGTTTTCATTCTGTTTAATCTTTCCTGCACCAATAGTTTGGTGGTTACAAAACCACAGTTTACCTGTATGACTGTAGGGGTTGAAGTGCAGCAGCTTGAGAGTCACTTTCTTGTCACTTTGGGCTAAATGAGGAGTAATTTGAGAGCAGTTTCAGGGTAACTTAGCCACAGTTATCTCAAAGGACAGACTCAAAGGAGACTATTTTCATAGGCCACCAACTGACATATTGCAGTTAGGCTTGGGTTGGAGTAAATTTTACACTCCTTCAACATCAAGTAACAGCAAGCATCAAATGTTTAATCAGTGATGAATGCTTCTCAGATGCATTTACACGCTGGTGGTAAGACATGAAAAGACTAAGTAAATGAATCAATGTCAAATAATTAGTATTGTTTTTACAATTTTATTACTTGTGCTACTAAAAAAAAAGCTGTCAGTGTTCTTTATCCTCACTGACAACCTAATAACCATTATTACAGCATCATTGCCATTAAATAAACTCAAGATTCAGAGTTGAAACCTGGAGCACAGTATTAAAAAAATCTGACAGAAAACAGTCTGTGTTTTAAGAATTTGGTAAGTACAGTCGTTTCCTCCTTCCCCTCCTCCCCGCAAGAAGATTCATGCAGAGAGTTGTTTATTCAAATGTGTCACCATTACACTTGGCCACGGGCAGTTTTCTGTCAACTGGAGCTAAACATCTTTTACAGATGAAAAATGCTTTCGTTCACAGGATACTTTTCAGAGAATTGCGCTTTTATATTTCCTCATTTGAAATTTGAAATAAGACATTTGCTTCATAGCAAACACAAATTTACAATCACACATGCATTGCACATCATCTTCTGTCAATAACCTGAGATTGCACTGTCTCCCTTTCCTGTTATGCTCATTTTATACCAAGACCTCTGGAGTCCTTGACGTCCAAAACTTTTATCTGTAATATATGATTGAATTACATAATCATTGATTATTACTGAAAATAACTCTAGCTTTCCAACGCTCAGTGTTTTCTACTCATTACCAATGAAGTTTTATAACAGGTTATGAAATACAGTTCATTCTCTTTTGCTTATTACAGTAGATTGAATGCTATGTTTTCAGAAGATTACAAATATTTCAGTAAACTTCTTGCCAGAATGAGGCTGGGGAAGAGATGACTTAGTGCTGCTGTCTGTATACATCAGATATCTGCAGGCTGGCAGATAAAAAGATAGAAGATGGAGAACTAACACAATCTGGCTCAACATGCTTGGGGCAAAGTAAAGATGTTTAGTCCTTTAAATGAAATATTCTTTAAAGTTTGAAATTGATCATTGTGATGTATTATTGCATGTTTATGTATGTAAATCATGGCATTGTAACTTCAGTCTGAACTTTCACATTCCTCCGGTATTGAGAGGTTGTGGATATGTTTAGCTGAGAGGCAGCAAGGTCAATAGTTTTGGTTCAATCCAGGCGATGTGTATCGCACAAGGAGAGCAGTTGTGTTTCTTATAGGATCTATTTCTCCTTGAGCTTTCTGAATTGTGAATCTTTGGTATTGTTGAGTTAAATTAGAACTGTAAAGTGAATTTAGCCACTATTCCTTGGATTCAGATGCTCAAAAAACTTCTGGCCGTTTCATTATCTGTGCTGCGTTTGTGTGTGACTCATTGAGAAAGTCAAATAAAACAGCAGAGACAAGCTAAAGAATGAGAAATTACATTTTGAGTTTCAATATAATAGAAAATTAAGTTATTCTATTACCCCACAGTATCTTTAAGTGCAATTTTTTTTAGATTGGAGTCTTGCTGCCAAAATACAAGTGTTTATTATTAGAAAGCATTTAAGGTCCTTGCTGCCAGCCTCGTCTGACTGAAATTATTGCACTTCAGACCTTCTGGTGATGTAAAACTTTCACCACTTTGCAATGTTGGTATTAATTACCACAATCGTCAGAAAGATAGAGTGCTGCAAGCAGCACAGTCCAGCAAATGCACCCTCTTCCTCCTCAGTCATGCCATTGTAGCGTGAGTGGAATGTGGTATTGCAGTGCCTCATTGGACGTTCCTAAAAAGATGTACTGAAGGTGGCGTATGTTGCTCTAAAATCTTGATGTACTTTTCTGCATTAATGTTTTCTGCATTAAGTGTAAATGAGCTTTGCCGAGGGGAGTGACACAATCCCATACGATCATAAAGCCTGACCTTTGGACTTGTTACTGATAACAGACTGGATGGTCCTGTCCATCGCTGGTCCAGAGCGCTGAACTATAAGCACTGATGGTCCATCCCAGATGCTTCTGAGTCCAGAGACATCAGGGCTACCTTTGGATTAGATCATTACAAGACTTTTTTTTCTGCACAGTAAAAGAGGAATTTATGAATTTCTCATTGTAGTGATTGGCAAAAAGTAACCCCTTGGCCATGTGATTATAGTGATTGTTGATGAGCGACAATTCCGTTCAGTTCAGATCTGTCTGTGGGATTGGAGATTACAGATGTCCAGCTCAGGCTTGTTCTCTTGGCCTTACATATCATGAAGCATTTTGATCTATTAAATCATATCATTCACTGTAACCTTGATTCAGACTGTCTGCAAAAAAAAAAAAAAAGTCAAAGTAAAAATCTAAGAAAAATGTATTTTTATTTTTCATTTTTCATATTGCTCCAGCTTTTTCTGATTTAGGATTGTGTTTGTATCATTGTTCAAAAATAATGTCAGAGGAAGCATAATAATAAACTAAAACAGAACACATGACTTCTTTGGCGGTACGTCCACAGCTCTGTTTTCATTTATGTTTAAGCAGCACTTTACCAAAAATGCCAGCTGCCACTTAAAAAGGCAACTTATTGAGGTCAGGATGTCTTCTTTATGACACCTCTTCCCCGATTCCTCAAATAATTATTCATGACCTCAATATGGGAAGACTGAGGCTTGGGGGTAGATGATTCATCTACAGTTTGGAAGGTTGGTGGTTCGATCCCTGGACACCACGATCCACATATGTAAAAGTGTCTGCTGGCAATACACTCAACCCTCCATTCCCCTTGATGCATTCATGTGTGTGTAGCACGGAGCTGTATGAATGTGTGTGTGAATAGGTGAACGGGGCTTGTGCTGTAAGTGTAACTGAATGTTCAGCACGAATGTCCTATATAAATGTATTTTAATTACCATTTAAAATGAAGAGATTTCCTTTCCCCTTAGAACTTCTTAAAGCAGCTTTTGCTTAACATTAAAACAGATAATTCACTCAAGCTGACATAAAGCAACATTAGTGTTGTCAAACATAAAAAAAAAAAAATCTACAACCCACCAGGGATAAGACAATGTTTGATTCAAGTTTGTTTTAATTACATTATACTGGACAGATTATTTATTGTGCGAGAAAACTGACTATAGTCACACTTGACTGCTGGGTCCCTCTGGTTTTGCTCTGTCCTCAGCATGACCTCAAGGCAGATGGTTTGAAAGAGGAGTAAAAGAAGTCATCAATGTCAAATGTGAAAAAAAAAAAACACCATTAAACCGAGGAGGAGTACTCTGATTTCACCTCTCAAGTACCAACCTTGCAGCCTTGAATGCCCAACCCAGTCTCACACCCATTCTCTCCTTGATTCATGACTAAAACCAGTACACAACTTACTGATGGACAAAAGACTAATGACTTTCAGGAGTAATAGGAGGATCACTGATTGACATATGACTTCACAGCTTATAGACTCGAAACTTCCCAACAGTTAGTTTGAATTGATAAAGCCTTCTGGAGGGAACATAAAGAAAAGAAAGCACAGTTGACCTGATTCAAACTTCTGAGACACAAGTTGCAATGAGAGTGTTGGCCTCGACCGTTAATGTAATGTCAATATACAAGTCAGGGCCTGCTTGTGATATTTTGTTTTGAAAAATATCTCTATGCCATTTTATGTATCTGACTTCCTGCCAGCTCTATCTGCTGGGTTTAAATTGACACAGCTTTGTCATGGCTAAGTGTCATAATAGGCTCAACACTTTTCAGTAGCAGACGGTCACTACTGGTACACTTCCAAACCACACTGCAGCCCTTATTGTAGGATCACTGTCATTGACTAGAGAAGTGTGCAGTGCAGCCTGACCGCAGCGCTTCTGCGCCCAGTGGGGTCAAGGAGTGAGAAGCCCTGAACCCCAAACAGCAGGTGTCACTGTTGAGACAAATACTGCTGCGCTGTAGCTGAGCAGGTTCTGTACAGGAAGTTTAAAAAAAAAGTGACCAGAGGTTTTCAGAAAGTTGTCTGCAGGATGTTTCCTCCAATCTCTGCTACTTAATCTGCCTACACAAATTCTCTGCCTACGCAAGTTCTTTGCCAGTTGTCTCTGGGAATTCTGACGCTTCCCTGTTGTTAGATTGCAGAGAAGCCTGGACCATATCACTATCAGAAGTAGAAAAATATGAGAGGTGAGTGACCATCCAAAAACCATACTCAAGTAAAAAAGGCAGAGGAGTAGTTGTGGCATAATTTTAGCAAGCTAACCACATATGAAGACGACAAAAAAAACCTCAATGTGAAATATAAAAGATTAAAGAAATAGTCCAAACCATCTTTTCTTAAATACAACCGAATAGTTTTGTTGAACGTTACTAACTAGTAATAAAAACAAAAGTAAAAAACAATCAAACAATCAAACAAATAACCATACGTGGCTTCCAGACTAGTGTAACATCAGTGTAACATCTTTCTGACTGTTCGATTACATGTTATATTGAAATTGAATAGATTTATGTCTGACGATCCCAACCCACATGGTTGCTATGCTACTAGTGATGTAAACTAACCATGATGGAGAGGTGTTGTTGTCACATCAACGGTTCACTCTGTAAAAACCGCTGGTCAAACCAGAATAAACACTGTTTTTGTGTTCTGAACCTTCTGTCACTCTGGTAGACATAGTTTTTGTTTGTGTCACGTTGCAAATTTAATCCTGTTTGAATCCTGTTTGAGATTGTGAAAAAGATTTTTGCAACTGTGAAAATCAAATGGGATTCCATCCATCCATCCATCCATCTATTATCCATGCGTGTTTCGTCCTATGCAGGGTCACGGGGGTCTGCTGGAGCCTATCCCTGTGAAAGGCAGGCCTACACCCTAGACAGGTCGCCTGTCCATTACAGGGCCAAATGGGATTCCATTATTTTGATTTATTTAATTACATATTTTTGGGCCGTTCAGACTGTCAGTAAATCTTCCTGTCTACAATCATGACATGCTAAAATTCATAGTCAGGCTGCAGCCTAAGTCATGCACCAGGCGTGTGCTGCAACCTTCACCTCCAACCTTTTATTACAAGATAAACAGTAAATGTTCTACAGATAAACACCAAATTTGGACCCAACCATCTGAACCATGCTTTCACTGGGATGGGTAAAGGTAAAGCCTATAAGGTATTTCTTCTTCAGTCATCTACATTTCCTGCATAAACAATGCAAAACCTGACAGTGATGTGTTGTCCTGGACCAGCAAGTCTATATTTGGGTTGTGGTTAAATGCTTAGTTGCACTATCCAGCAGCCATAACAATTATAAGAGTTGCACTCAGTGCAAATATGAGCATTTAAAAGCTCTGGGCAATTAAAGGTGACTTGGGGTCATGAGGACAGGTCAGGAAATTATGCTAATGTCATGACTTGGATTTAATGTTGTACAATAACAATAACCTTCAGCAAATTACTTGTTAGGCTTTGACAGGAGGCCCTGACTCTCTGAAGGGAGGATTTTGGCCTTTTAATTAGATATAGAGTGATGGGGGGCTAATGGTGCAGGCCACAGATCACGTAGATATTTATTTATATATTAATTTTCAACCTGCTCTGGACTCAGAGTTGCTTGTGTCATGGTCACATAAAATTAATGTCAAGTTGATTTTGCGACACTGGTAACTCAAGGGCGCTGACCCCTTTTATTACAGACATCAGATAACCAGTGAAAAAGTTTTTTTTTCTTTTCCAGCTATAATATTTGCATTTGAAATTCTAAGTAAAGAAATAAATTTATAAATATAAAAACTCTTTATAGAGTTTGCATGTGCTGTAGGAAAAATATATATCTTTATATGTATCCATGTCTCTATGACTATACGTGTCTGAGCAAGAATGAAAGTAAAGACTTCTGTAGATACTCTCTAGATTTTAGTGAATTTTAATTCCAGTCCTTACCTCTAGAAACACATATGTAAACATCTGCAATCATAGTGCACAGACGCACACACATGTATGAGCATACATGTCTGATAGAAGCATCACCCACTGGTCCACGTCACTGGACATGTCAGCAGTTATCAAAACAGCTTAATCATAGAATAACAGAGACAAGCCTGTATCCTTCTGCATTTAAACCTAACCTACATAGCTGACTCTCTCCTGCCACGTGGCTCAGGCTTCATGCAATAATGATTATCTTACTGTTGTCCATCTGAAATTAATACAAAAGGAATTTTAAAAAAAAAAAGGCCATGTTGAAAATTAATGAGACTCATTAAGAGGTAGTTGCCTTGAACTGTTCATGAAAAGAGGCTGTTCTAAGAAACACATCACATTAACTCCAACTCTATGTGGAGTTTCTTTTGACAGCTAACCAGTTGATTTTTCATTATTCATCCCTTTAGAGGATATATTTATGCCCAATAACCTATTTTACTTGAGTTCTAGAAGTCTCGTTACTTTTTTTCCAGTCATTGTTCATATGAAGACCCTCACCCTCCTGCTGTGCAGTTGGAGCGAGTTCTGCCCTCACCAAGATCTTTGCCATAAGATCTTTTTTTTTTCTTTTGTGCATCTGTATGCAAACGTGTATTTCATTTTTGTGCAACAACTTGTTTGGTCTCTGGAAATAACGGATTAAGAATCAAAAGGCATAATAGGCACAGAAAACCAGCCCTTATTTCCTCTGTTTTTGCTTAGATTCTTGTTATTGGAATAAAACACTGCACATATTTAGGATTTGAATCATATTAAAGGTGGAATGCTGTCTTCCCTTTTCAGCAATCACGGTTGCAAGAAGCATGCAGGGAGTCATTTATTTTCACATGCTTTGCTGAGACTTCAATTTATTTTAAAAGTGCATTCCAGCAAAAGTCAAGATGATATTGGTTCAGTAATACCTCATACATATTCCCGCACTTTAAACAATCTTAAGTAGAAGTGGTTCTAAGTTATATAGATGGTTTGATGTGAAAATTGTGAAATGCTCCAGTAAGAAACATTGCATCTGATGAACAATTGGCCATACAAAAGCAAATGCTGTGCAATAGCAGTTTGGTTCTTGCAGAAATGTTGCTACTTTATTTTTACTCATTAAAAAAAAAAGTGTGTGTGTGTGTGGTGGGGGGGGGGGGGGGGGGGACTGGCTGAGAATAACAGTGTTGTCTGCTTATGCTGTACAACAAATGGTCAAGTCATTGTGACATCAACTTTCTGCTGGGTTTGTTTACTTCCCATTTATGAGTCTTCACGCAATCTGTCTTTGTCTCACTTACTTTATTTCCATAATCAGATCTCTGAAAGAGTCAAGCAAATCTGACACAATGAAGAAATAAGAAAAAACAGGCCTAAATTGTTCACAAAAAAAAAAAAAAAAAAAAAAAAAAACTGGGCTGCAGTCCATTTTGTAGCAGCTGTAGACAAAAGGTAAGCATGATACCAGAACACATTACGTATTCATTATTTAACAAATCAAGTGTCCTCACCTGTGTTTGCAAGCTTTCTGTGTCATCACAGATAAATTACAACCTCTTACTGCAGTTTAATTTTCTCAAAGCCCCTTGTTCCTCCCGAGTCTGTGATATACATTAATATTCCTGCATGCTGATCGCCTATTTTGCACAATTGCTGAGCAAATTGCTCAATCAGTTGGCTGCAGATTGAATTTGCTCATCACAATGTGTGGTATAAATATCCCGCTGTCTCTTTTCCAAAAAAATAACAAGAAGCATGCCATGCACATATACTGAGATGGAAACGTATTTATCACAGGAAAAAAAAAACATTTTGGATCCAAAAAGCACCCACAGTGTTAACAAGCAAGCGCTGATAAATGTTTGTGTGTGAGGCAGAATGAGTCCTGATTGGCCAAACTCTAAGTCTTTGCTAGGGGTGTTAC
This sequence comes from Hirundichthys speculiger, assembly GCA_018398805.1. Classification (NCBI taxonomy): domain Eukaryota; kingdom Metazoa; phylum Chordata; class Actinopteri; order Beloniformes; family Exocoetidae; genus Hirundichthys; species Hirundichthys speculiger. Next base: position 12,716 of record JAGFBZ010001116.1, read on the forward strand.
TTTGAAATGCAGCTGTATTTCAGGTTGGCAAATGATGCTTTCTACCATACACATCAAACTCAATATCCTGTAAATCTGTCAAGAACTGGTGTCCCTGCAGTGTGGCATCCACACTGCACTCCTCCTCCCTCTGCTGCTGTGAAATGAACACAGTGAACGCAGCTAGAGAGATCTCATCTGCTGAATGCACTCATAGACATGACGGCGACACTGTGTCAGCAGACCCAGTCATAGATTTGACATGTCTCAGCACAGCATCATCCTTGCCTGCGCCACCAAAACCCCTATCGACACCCCTGAGAAAGCCCCCCGTGGCTCTTTGTTTTCTAACACTCTGCGAGTACAAATTCCTCTGTGAACAAAAAGACGGACGCTTCTGTACTCGCGCCATGATTATTTCATTTGATGTGTCAATCCAAGTCCTGTCATTGTGTTCATCAGACCGTCAGAGGGTATAATTTGTATGACATAAGTTGTCAGAGGCCACTAGCAGAAGAGAGTTCTGATGATAAAGTAACATATAAGCTGAGTTCTTACAGTGTGGTTTGATCTATAATGAAAGTAAATACAGATAACCCCAGGCTTTTATCTCCCATTCATAAATAAAAAAAATAGACTATTTTCACAATCATCTCCAGAAAAGGCATTTCTGCACTGTTTAGTCCAACCTGCAGATATCAGAACCAGATTTTAAACAAAAGTAAAGTCATGTTCCTGTCTAACAAAAACTAGTTTCCACCTAATTCTTCAATGATCTCTATCTCAGAAGGAAATCAACTCAGACTAATCTCTTGCTTCTGCATTGCTAACTGTCTTTACTAACTGTCTTTTAAAGCTAAAACCTTGGCTCCTACTGCAGAAACAAAGCAATCAGTTATGCTGCCACATCAACATAGAAGATTAACAAAATAAACAAAAAATGTCTGATCTTATTACTTTGGTTTGTTCAATGTGACTTTAAGACAGAACTCCACAAAGTGAATGTTACACAGTGCAATATTTCTACTGAAAAGAGGGGGCTGATAGTTTATAGCTCCCTTCGGATCCAGCGACTTTACTAATCCTGAGCAGTTTTTAGGGCTGGTTGTTTATCAATTTACACTTATCTCTCAGTGCTGGAACATGTTAGTAGCTTTGGTTTGAATCATGATATAAGCTCTGTAGCAATGAAAGCCAAAGGCCCCAGTCTCCTCAAAGATGTCCTTCCTCGTGTGCGGAGATAGACACAGCACCACACGCTGTTGCATTTTTATCTTTTTGTGTAAAGCATTGCTACTTATCTGAATGTGTTTCATCACCGAGGAGCAAACACAGCACCACACAGTGAAGTCAAACTGAGAAATGTCATTAACTAGTTTTGTCGAAACCGATAGTGTTAGATGCATCTCCTCTATTGTTTCCCTTGGCAGCATACTTTGTCACGCTTCAGACATTTAAAACTCAGTGTCCACCACTCCATCTATGGTAAAAATATATAGTGTTCATGAAGGGCTGTATTGTCTTAATCAAATGTACAAACAAATCTTCAAATGCGGGCTGAAATTTGTGAATGCATATAAGAATTTTCAAATATGCTTTTACAGTCACGTTTATCCTCAGGAGGAGGTCACAGGCCCATACCATCAAACTGCTGTGATACTTCACCTCATAAGCCTTCAGGAAAAATAATCCTTAATGGTGGCGCTCTCTGATTTTCAGCATGGCATTGCTGGGATGGATTGCCTGCAGAGCTTTCTGAGGAGAGGATTTAAGCTCAGGCGAGATCTTCAGTGACATGTAGGCAAAGGAGATATCAGATGATGTCACAAAACATAATACTTTCACCAAGCTGGGGTTCATCTCCTGCATAAATTCAAAAGTGAATGCTTCCCTTTTATTTTTAAAGTTGAACTTATTTTCTGATATTTCAAAATTACTTTGAACTTTGTTTAAAAAAAACATAAAAATCATACTTCAGGTAAAAATAAGCTGTGTTTCTATTTTGGTCTGAGGTAAAACTAGGAGACTGGAACTGCAGAATTATTTATTTGCATTTAGAGATTTTAGATGGTTCAAAATTATTTTATTTGTTCCAGGAGTGATTTAAATGAGAAATTAAATTAGTTAAGAAGTGCTTTGTTAAATTAGACTTGAAGGGAACATTTGAATGGAATTAAATATAGTTGTTTGAGTGTAGAGATTTGGGTGTTGGAGTGAATATCAACTCAACTGTTTCAGTTTAACTCAACATTGTCAAGATGTTTGTCGCTACCTCGGTCTGAAAATATGTCATTCTGTGAGGCGTCTAGTTCCTCCCACCCACAAAACATATTGTTTATGCTAACTGGTAAAACTAAATCCCATCTAGGTTACATTTACATTAACCATGATGTCATTTGATCATTGGAATAATTATAGGAATAAATATAGAGATAATGTGGTCTGATGAATAAATGGCTCTAATAAATGAGTTTGTTGCAGTGAGGAAAAAGCTGCTTGTATTGTAAAAGCGCCATGAGTTGTCCCTGGACTAGAAAGGTGCTATATAAGCACGCTGTTGTCTTTTAATTGATGGTGGGCACATGGCAAGCTGCCATCACTGTAACTAGCTAGTGCTTTGCACTGTCTTGACTTCTGAGCTGTGAATAAAGACCTAACGGAGCACAGTCAGTCATATTTTAAAGATAACAGGTTATAGACCACTCCAACTGTGGGTTTGCCTGGAAGGATCTGAGGATGGAGTTTAACCAGCTCCAGGAGAAGCTGTGCACAAGAAAATTAAGATTTTTATTTGAAACTCAACAAAGAAAAAAAGTATATAAAAATATGAGATGAAAAAAGAATATATAAAATAAAGAGAAGAAATTAAGCTTTAACAAGTAGAACTGCTACACAAATGTTTTTTATGCTCTTTTAAATAGTTATAAACCCTGTAGTATGCACTTCTTCATTTATTAAGCTTTAGGCCCCGATTGTACTTTTTCATGTTGTGAAAGAAGTACAACACTAGTTTCTAAATTTTAAATTAGAAATGTATAATTTCTAAATTTTAAATTAATTCAGCCAACTTACATGGAACTTGCATTACTTTTTGAATGTGGGATAAATAAAGCACTCTTGACTTGTTACAACCCAGCAGGGGTTTGCAAGCAGCCCAGCGGGGAATGCAGAGGAGCTCGTACTCACAACCTGCAGCTACATGATGGAGGTGGAGCTTTTGGGCTGCAGCGTGAATGGCAGGAGCAGGAATACGTTCGATTAACGGTGCAGCAGTACAGTAAACATACATCACTGATTCTGGATGCTGATGAATATTTGAAATAAGCCAGAAGCGCTTAACATAGATTAATCAATACAACTCCAGCTTTGTAAAACTGTTTAGAGAGTTTTTTATTTTCTATAAATTCTGCCTGTCTGTATTCACTGATTTTTTTTTCTGAATAAGTAAGTCATTCACTTGCATCTGAGATGGTCTCAGAAATTAAAGTAGCACATACCTTATTGGTCACATGAACAAAAATGTATGTTTTGCTAATTTTGAAATGGTAAACCTATTATTGTTTATCATAAACGTATTGTTCATTCACACAAAAATATTGCATACTTTTAGTAAATCCAAGAAATTTAATTTTTATCATTTAATATTATAAACTGTGGTCTTTCGCACTTATTAACATTTACAGACGCATAACCTAATGTACTGCTTTAAATAAGTAGAGGAAGTCCTGTCAGTTCAAGGTTTTAACTTCTGATTTTTGAGGCTAATCTTCACCAACAAGCTGTGATTAAATTGCGCATATCTGATCCTAGGCTAAACACCTTTAGAATCTTAAGCAGTGTGCTCATTGTTGAGAGTAGTATTTGATGTGCAGCAGGCATAGGAGCAGGACTGGTTCAGTTGTCAAAACTCTCAGCACTTTGACAAACAAGCTCAAGCTGGAGAGACTGAAGATCAATGGAACGTCTTATCTAATGGATTTGAAATCTGCTAACTTTTAACTTAAACTGCAGAGTTTTTCCTTTTTATTTTGCTACATTGCGAGTCTCCATTAGATTAGGAGGTCCTGAATTTTGCTTCCTGTCATGCATGGGGGGATTTTGCTGTGTGATGATGTTACAAAAACACACCTGAGAACTCCACATTAGAAGACAGGTATCGCCTTGTCAAGGAGATTTAGGTCTATGATCAAAAGATGAGCAGCTACCCTGGGGAGCGAAATAGATATGCAAAATGGGCAAATTGTATCAGTGGAATTGTTTTATAGACACCCACTTGCAAAGTAGGTTATTGATTCTGCCAACATGTGCTATTTTAAGAATCAACTTCCACTTTGAGAAGCTTCCAAATAAAAATACAATTCTTATGAACACTTCAGCAGCTAACTGATTATTACATCAGTAAATAAAATACTGGTAATTAAAATTACAGGAAAAATAGTTAGTTGTATTGTTCCATACTCACTGGCCTTGTCATGGCATTACAAGAATCTTTGGGTCATGACAAAAGTTTCTCAAGTGAGTAGAAAGATCAGAAAGCATCAAAGATAAAGGCTGTAGAATGTTCTTAATGCTAGAGAGGAACTATCATCTTCTTTGTTCATCTAACTGACCATAGAAAACAAGATTATATTTAAAAGAAAGAAATGGGATATTTCCATCCCACCACTCCTTGCACCCACATATTCAAATTAACATCATTTTCATACAGTTGTACAAGCCTACATATAAAAACTTAAATAAATAAGAGAATGGGAATTTATGACGGAGTTTATATTATATTCAGTATGTAACAAAGCCGTGTTAAACAATGTGATAAGAACAATTTTGATACAGTATTTAATACAATTTGTGAGGAATATTATTTTTGAAAAACAAACCCACATCTGATTTGATCATGAATCTGTCTAGTGTCAGTATGGTCAGAGGCAGCGCAGTTGTTGTTTGCTAAGTCCTCACAAATTTCTCCTACTGTCTATTCTTAACCTCACAGCCTATTTCGAGATCAAGGAAACAATGCTTAGGAAAATGACAGATGGTAACTTCTTTGACTATTTTTTTATGACTTCTGTTGTTTTATGACTACTTTGACAGTCGATCAAACGTGCCCCAACTCTAGCCACCATTAAAATCAAACCGTAAACTCTGCTGTTTTTGTAATTTATTTTATGCTGCACCGATTACGGCACTGTAACTGCAGAGTTTTGACTTATCTCTTAAAAGCTTTGTTATATATATTTTTTGTCTAAATTTGCTTTTCTTAGGTGTTATTATGAATTTGATTTTGAATTGTCTTTGCATTCTTATGCTGTTTATATGGTTTTTTTTTATGTTCTTTCCTGCCTTTGTAAAGCACTTTGAGTTGCTTTTGTATATGAAATATGCTTCTAGAAATAAAAGTACCTTCTCTTGTCTTATGCTTTGTGTTGTGCTTGAGCTTCATTGTCCTAATTGGCTTATTTTGTACAGGTGATGAAGAGCCATACCTGGTGTGGCATATAGAGCTATCATTACTCTTGCCGCTGATGTTTTTCTTTCCTTTTCAAGAGTGATTTGTATGTTTTGATCAAGTGATTTGGTCCTGTTGGTTTCTTCAAGTTGAGACTTGCACCTCCAAAGCTGAGGTTATGGTTCTCAGTTGGAAAAAGAAAAAAAAAAAAAAGTACATTGTCACTTTTTATTGATTAACAGGTGGATTTGGGGCAGCTGAGCCAAAAGAGAAAGTTCACAATTTATCAGCCTACATTCCAGCACTTACTTGTGCTTACCTGTGCTTTTAATGCAATGGTGCGCAAACTGTGGTACGCGTACCACTGGTGGTACGGGAGCGCTCTCTGGTGGTACGTGGGGGAACATCATGACTTGTCAATGCATGAAATGCATTATAAATACAACGTTTCAAATGAAATTCAGGTAACAATAAATAACCACAATAAGGAATAAACATCTCTCCTGTGTGTTTAAAGCTAATTGAGAAGGTATATATGGCTCTATTTTACAATTGGTCATCATGGTGGTACTCAGAGAGCTGAATAGTTTCTCAGGTGGTACGCAGCATTAAAAGTTTGAGAACCACTGTTTTAACGGACATGTGCTCTGGATATGTCACATCAGGAAGGGGAATAAGAGCAGACACACCCAGGAGGCTTTGCAACTTAGATGTTAGATGGCTAGGCAACTCCTCTGTGGAGTGGGAGGTGTAGGTATCTCTGCTCAAGCTTTTGCCCCCACAAGATGGATAGATGGACATCTGGGGAAAAGGTAGAGTTGAGAAATTTGGTGACACTTGAAGTTGTAAAAAACTGGTGAGACCTAATATCTGTTTTAGCTGAAATTTCAGATCTCAGTGAGTAAAATAGTGACGTAAAGAACAGAAAAATATCAAAAATAAATAACATTAACAAAATCAAGATCCAGGCCATTAAATAATTATTTTTACCCCCTCAAAGTCGTCTAAAGTACCCGCAGTTATTAAAGGTTGTAACAGCTCTTTAGATTTTGAGTTCTTGTTTCCACATGATTATATCCCAAATCTCAATCAGGGGAAAATATCTTGTGAAAATATAAAGGATACTTTTTTCTCTACATTCTGAAAAGCAGCGCCCCTGGAGACTCCAAATTCTATGATGACCTGGTACTCTGATGATCTGGCTTTGAGCTTCACTGAAATATCAACAAATACTAGGCCCCAAACATCCCAGTCCACTTTTCTGAGGCATACGATTTAATTGAATTCAAAACTCTACTTTGCATTAGCCTGTTTGATTTAAAGGAATTTTAAAAAATCTTATCCAAACCTGTCATTTTTTTTGTACTCAGCTTACCACTCATCTCATAAATCCAAGCTACTGTAGCTTCTGTGCTGCACGACTGCTGCTGCTGCAAAAAGGTTCTCACAATCAGATATAATAAATGATGACAGATTCCTCCACAGTTTATCAGCACACTCAGTTAAGGCATTCCTGTATGAACACAATGCTAATGAGATTCTGCATAGAAGGCAGGGACGATCTGCTGTTCTGACTCAAGAAGTCTCCCCAGGGAAAGATATTGCTATGGCAGATGGAGAGACAGTGACTGGTGAAGCATGTTCAGGAACTGTACAAGTATTTGCACTGGAAAAAAATCAAACCATACTTGGTTGCATCTGTAGCTCTGTAGCACACTGATGCCTTCAAGTGCCACTCACATGTGATCTGCATAAGAAATATATATATATATATATATATATATATGTATACTTTGATTACTCTATGGCCATATGATCCAAGCAAAAGCATTTCTTTGCAATGCCTTTGATGTGAGGGAGTTTTGTATGTTCAGAATTTTTTCATTTGGCTTTATCCTTCGCTTGTAGTTCCAAGAAAAACTGGCACGTTTCTAGGCTATCTTGGGAGATAGAGTATGGTCATATTAAAGCGACAAATTCTAATTCCCATCTCCTTCTTTTCAGATGCTTGGTCAGGAGCCCTTGGCATTTCATTTTAAAAGAAACTACTCTGCACACTGAAAAAATTAGTACTTCATGCATTACAAAGTATCTTTATTTCATGACTTGGATGGATTGTTTTGTAAAGTAACTGAATCTCAGATTAGATTAAATAGTTTCATTACCAGGTAACGTAGCTGCTGGATGCATGTTTACTTCTAAATTGCTTCAAATTACTTTCATTTTTAAAGCAGAACATCCTCCCATTACTGTTCACTCCAGCTTCTCAACAGTTTGGAGCCTTGTATTTCACAATGGTCCAAATGTTTTCATTTGGGTACAGAGCTGGAGCCTCATTTTCAAGAGTGCAGGGAATAACTACCAAAATTGAATGTAAGTCAGGAAGCCTAAAACTGCATACAGCAACAAATAATCATATTTATAAAACGCTGCACACACTCTCGTTGG
>JAGFBZ010001117.1:0-44044 GCA_018398805.1 Hirundichthys speculiger
GAATATCACACTCACATAAAGTGAGAGTACACTACACCATCCCAGTTATTTCATCAAATCAGATTAAAAACAAACAAACAAATTAACAAAAAAAAAACACCCACATTTAGTTTATTCGTTCCCAAAACGACTCAGGTTCTGGATCTGTAAATTTCACAGCTGGCTGGTCCCTGACCATATTTATAGTAGAGTAATCTCTCACACTTCGTGGTTAATGGGAGCTGTGACCCCCCCCGCGAATGGTGAAAACCACGATGTGGATGTACATGTACATGCATGTACATGTACATGTACACGCGTACGCAAAATCTACAGAAGGTACACTCACTTTGACGATCTCTCCTCTGTGTGTAGCTGACGAGAGCAAGAGATGGGAGATGTGGGGATGCGTGTCAACCAATCAGCTACAGACAACCGACATCACAGTAATGTCCGTCATAGCAGCCAATCACAGGCCTCGATATTCATTCATGGGGCCTCCCGTGTCGGCTCTTGTTGCTTCCTGAGACTCGTTCTTGATCTGATGTGTTTCGCTTCAGCCTCGCGTGCTTTGTTTGAATTTTTTTCATCAACTGAATGTTCCCTAAAATTTTTAAGCTAATTCAAATCCTAACAGTTTAGAGCAAAAAAGAGAGGAATGTGACAGTTAAATGGCATTTGTGTGCTGTAATATTCATCCTGTCTTGGGTCACTGGGACCTGCTGTCCAGAGCATCCATAAATGTCATCTCTGATACCATGTTTAGGATTGTACTGGAATGTAAAACATCGTCATCTGCTATTGAGACTGCTATTGAGCAATGAGAACACTGACAGCTGTCATGTGACTTGTGAAGTAATGTTCGTGCTCAAGTGAAGACGTCATGTGAACCAGTGTTGCCAGATTGGGCGGTTTCCCACCCAATTGGGCTACTTTTGATTACAGCTGGCGGTGAAAAAATGCATTGGGCGGGTTTACACAATTTGGGCTGCTTTTACCAACATCTGGTGGATTTTTTTAATATTGTGAAAACAGCACAACAAATATAAAAAATATTTAATCGCAGTGAGTTATTCAGTCGCTTGTAACAACGCGCTATCGTGACGTCACCTCAGCAAACCTTTGTGCGCCCATGCAGAAGTCTGAGGCAGAAGCCCGCTCTCTCAACTCAAAGTGGTAGGCTATTCTGTTAGCAAAATAAGTAGGCTATCATGCAGAAAATGTAAGAAATTGTGTTTACGTGGTTGATGTTACTGCACTGTGTTAACTTGGGCCTGGCACTGGGATACACGATGTGAATTTTTGCACATTTTCTATGACATGCACTATGATAAAATACAACTATTCCGTCGTACCGTACCGTCTTCTTCCGCTTATTATCCGAGGTCGCGTCGCTGGGGCATCAGCCGGAGTAAGGAAGCCCAGACTCCCCTCTCCCTGGCTACTTCTTCTAGCTCCTCTGGGGGGATCCCGAGGCGTTCCCAGGCCAGCCGAGAGACATAGTCCCTCCAGCGTGTCCTGGGTCTTCCCCGGGGTCTCCTCCCAGTGGGACGTGCCCGGAACACCTCACCAGGGAGGCGTCCAGGAGGCATCCTAACCAGATGCCCGAGCCACCTCATCTGGCTCCTCTCGATGCGGAGGAGCAGCGGTTCTACTCTGAGCCCCTCCCGGATGACCGAGCTTCTCACCCTATCTCTAAGGGAGAGCCCGGCCACCCTGCGAAGGAAGCTCATTTCAGCCGCTTGTATCCGCGATCTCCACCCTTTTCCGGCTGAGGACCATGGTCTCGGATTTGGAGGCGCTGATTCTCATCCCAGCCGCTTCACAACCAGCTGCGAATCGCTCCAGCGAGAGTTGTAGATCACGGCTCGATGAAGCCAACAGAACCACATCATCTGCAAATAGCAGAGACCCAATCCTGAGGCCCCCGAACCAGATCCCCTCAACACCTCGACTGCGCCTAGAAATTCTGTCCATAAAAGTAATGAACAGAATCAGTGACAAAGGGCAGCCTTGGCGGAGTCCAACCCTCACTGGAAACGAATCCGACTTACTGCCGGCAATGCAGACCAAACTCTGGCACCGGTCGTACAGGGACCGGACAGCCCGTACAAGGGAGTCCGGCACCCCATACTCCCGAAGCACCTCCCACAGGAGTCCCCGGGGAACACGGTCGAATGCCTTCTCCAAGTCCACAAAACACATGTAGAGTGGTTGGGCAAACTCCCATGCCCCCTCCAAGACCCTGAAGAGGGTGTAGAGCTGGTCCACCGTTCCATGGCCGGGACGAAAACCACACTGCTCCTCCTCAATCCGAGATTCGACTATCCGACGGACCCTCCTCTCCAGGACCCCTGAATAGACCTTCCCAGGGAGGCTGAGGAGTGTGATCCCCCTGTAGTTGGAACACACCCTCCGGTCCCCCTTTTTAAAGAGGGGGACCACCACCCCAGTCTGCCAATCCAGCGGTACTGTCCCCGACGTCCACGCGATGATGCTGCAGAGGCGTGTCAACCAAGACAGCCCCTCAGCATCCAGAGCCCTGAGGAACTCAGGGCGGATCTCATCCACACCCGGGGCCCTGCCACCGAGGAGCTTTTTAACCACCTCGGCAACCTCAGCCCCAGAGATAGGAGAGTCCGCCCCTGAGTCCCCAGACTCTGCCTCCTCGTTGGAGGACGTGTTGGCGGGATTGAGGAGGTCTTTGAAGTATTCCCTCCACCGATCCACAACATCCCGAGTCGAGGTCAACAGCTCCCCATCCCACATGTATACAGTGTTGACGGAGCACTGCTTCTGCTGCTGACAGCTGAGACGCCGGATGGTGGACCAGAATTTCTTCGAAGCCATTCGGAAGTCGTTCTCCATGGCCTCTCCAAACTCCTCCCATGTCCGAGTTTTTGCCTCAGCAACCGCCGAAGCCGCATCCCGCTTAGCCTGCTGATACCTGTCAGCTGCCTCCAGAGTCCCACGTGCCAAAAAGGCCTTATAGGACTCCTTTTTCAGCTTGATGGCATCCCTCACTGCTGGTGTCCACCACGAGTTCTATGATTGCCGCCGCGACAGGCACCCAATGACCTTATGGCCACAGCTCCGGTCGGCCGCCTCAACAATCGAGGCCCGGAACATAGCCCACTCGGACTCAATGTCCACCGCCTCCCTCGGAACATGATCGAAGTTCCGCCGGAGGTGTGAGTTAAAGCTCACTTCTGACAGGAGACTTCGCCAGACGTTCCCAGCAGACCCTCACAACACGTTTGGGCCTGCCAGGTCATGGTGTTCGTTATGGACAGTCCATGACGAGCACAGAAGTCCAACAACGAAACACCACTCTGGTTCAGATCAGGGGGGCCCTGCCTCCCAACCACACCCCTCCAGGTCTCACTGTCGTTGCCCACGTGAGCATTGAAGTCCCCCAGCAAACCGAGGGAGTCCCCAGATGGAACACCCTCCAGTACTCCATCCAAGGACTCCAAAAAGGGTGGGTACTCTGAACTGTTATTTGGTGCGTAAGCACAAACAACAGTCAGGACTCCCACCCGGAGGCGGAGAGAGGCTACCCTTTCGTTGGGTAAACCCCAACGTACAGGCGCCAAGTCGGGGGGCAATAAGTATGCCCACACCAGCTCGGCGCCTCTCACCCAGAGCAACTCCAGAGTGGAAGAGAGTCCAACCCCTCTCGAGGATACTGGTTCCAGAACCCAAGCCGTGCGTCGAGGTGAGTCCAACTATATCTAGTTGGAACCACTCGACCTCACATACCAGCTCAGGCTCCTTCCCCGTCAGAGAGGTGACATTCCACGTCCCTAGAGCTAGCTTCTGCAGCCGGGGATCGGACCGCCAGGGTCCCCGCATCCGGCCACCGCCCAGCTCTCTGCGCACCTGACCTCTATGGCCCATCCTGCAGGTGGTGAGTCCACAGGAGTGGAGGCCCATGTCTCCCTTTCGGGCTGAGCCCGGCCAGGCAACATGGGCAAAGGCCCGGCCAACAGGCGCTCGCCTCCGAGCCCCACCTCCAGGCCTGGCTCCAGAGGGGGGCCCAGGTGACCCGCGTCCGGGCAAGGGAAACCTTGGTCCTTCGTTTTTGTTGTCTGGTCCCTCACCTAGAGACCTGTTTGCCATGGGTGACCACTGGGACACGCAAACCCCTCCACCAGGATAAGGTGGTGACTCATGGAGGAGACAACTATTCCTATAGGCTTATTTGTTTAATACTGTAAATGCATTTAAATCCATGTTCATTCAAATATGAAATTATTTCCTATGAAAACACTTATTGGGTGATTTTTTTCCTGAAGTGGGCAGGTTTTGGAAAGCGATTGGGTGGAAATGGCTCAACCAAATCTGGCAACACTGATGTGAACACGAGGCAAACTAAATAAAAAAATGATACAACGTAATTTGGTGGCACGTACATGTATGAAAACAATCAATTCTATCATTTTGTCAAAGATAAAACTTGTGGAGTCAATATTAGTTTGTGTCTCACCTTATCAAATAATGTAATCAATCCCAAAGAAGGCATGTCCAACCTATTACAGCATAAACAATAAATGAATGAAAGTGAAGAATCTCTGTGTTCCCTCCAGGTGCATAATGGACGCGGCTGAGTTTCGGCGCAGAGGAAAGGAGATGGTCGACTACATGGCTGACTACCTGGAAAATGTAGAAGAGCGACCAGTCTTCCCTGATCTGGAACCAGGATATCTCCGTCATTTAATCCCCAGTGAGGCCCCACTGGAGCCTGACAGTTACGAGGACTTAATGAAAGATGTTGAGAGGGTCATAATGCCAGGGGTGAGCTGAAAAATCCACTGATGAATGAAATATAAGCAAGATTATTTGCTTAAGGATTTGACAGAATTACGTAATTTTTTTAAACTCTGTTTTTAAGTTTTTAAAGAATGATACAACATCCATTTTGATGTATCTGATGATCCTTTAATGACCATCCCAGTAAAACCTCAGAGTGATCATGGTGATATCTCATACAGAATTAGGATGCAGAGCAAAGAAGACTGAATATAATATTAAGATTAAATAATTGAATTTGAAAGTAATGTGAGAGATAATTCAAGACTTTCTCCAAGTGAAGTTGATTCCAGGATTTCTCCAATAAATCAAGAAGCTGTGCAGAATGTATTGCTAGTTATTTAACCAACATTAAGGTAAATAATTAGGCCTTTTAGCCATTACTGAAAATGGTGAGTTATGGCAGAGCTTATCTTCTGATTATTATTCATCTTTTCAAGGTCACTCACTGGCAAAGCCCAAAGTTCTTTGCTTACTTTCCAGCAGCTTCCTCCTACCCTGCGATATTGGGTGATATGCTGTGTGAAGGCATTGGGTGTCTCGGATTTTCTTGGGTAACAACAATTCTTTCTGAAGTTAAGGTCGTATATTCAGTCCGTGTTTGTGATTTTTGACATATTCATTTGAATTTTGGTGTTTAGGCTGCCAGTCCTGCGTGCACCGAGCTGGAGATGGTAATGTTAGATTGGCTTGGGAAGATGGTGCAGCTGCCAGAGTGTTTCCTATCTGGGACACATGGCCACGGAGGAGGTGTCATTCAGGTAAACATCCTTTCAGTTCAGAAGCTGTACTAGTGCAATATGCATCCAAAAGTCTGTATGTTTAGAGCGGGCTAATAAAGGCTAGCATCTCCACTGGCTGCAATAAGGATGCAGACTGTATGAACGGATGTGATCACCACATCAGCCCAAGTGAACACTGAGCAAAAGTTACAAAGGTTTTTATTCACACAGTCCAAGGGCACGGTCCTCCTTATCGAGCAAAACTATTTCTCTCTTGAACGCAGCTGCTCTCTGTGATAATTGTCAGTGGGAAACTAAACAAAAGATATATGTCTCTATCAGAGAAAGGACAAATCCATTATACACTGCTCAAAAAAACTAAAGGAACACTTTGAAAACACATTTAGATCTCAATGGTAAAAAAAATCCTGCTGTTTATTTATGCTGATATGGACTGGGTGATGTGTTAGGAACAAAAGGATGCCACATCATTTGATGGAAATGAAAATTATCAACCTACAGAGGGCTGAATTCAAAGACACCCCAAAAATTGCAGTGAAAAAATGATGCGGCAGGCTAGTCCATTTAGCTGAAATTTCATTGCAGCAACTCAAAATCGTATTCAGTAATTTGTATGGCCCCTCACGTGCATGTATGCATGCCTGACAATGTCGGGCTCCTAATGAGACGACGGATGGCGTCCTGGGGTATCTCCTTCCAGATCTGGACCAGGGCATCACTGAGCTCCTGGACAGTCTGAGGTGCAACCTGGCGGCGTCGGATGGATGGAAACATAATGTCCCAGAGGTGTTCTATTGGATTTAGGTCAGGAGAGCGTGGGGGCCAAGCAATGGTATCAATTCCTTCATCCTCCAGGAACTGCCTGCATACTCTCGCCACATGAGGCCGGGCATTGTCGTGCACCAGGAGGAACCCAGGACCCACTGCACCAGCATAGGCTCTGACAATGGGTGCAAGGATTTCATCCTGATACCTAATGGCAGTCAGGGTGCCGTTGTCTAGCCTGTATAGGTCTGTGGTCCCTCCATGGATATGGACCAGACCATCACTGACCCACCACCAAACCGGTCATGCTGAATGATGTTACAGGCAGCATAACGTTCTCCATGGCTTCTCCAGACCCTTTCAAGTCTGTCACGTGTGCTCAGGGTGAACCTGCTCTCATCTGTGAAAAGCACAGGGCGCCAGTGGTGGACTTGCCAATTCCGGTGTTCTGTGGCAAATGCCAGTCGAGCTCCACGGTGCCGGGCAGTGAGCACAGGGCCCACTAGAGGATGTCGGGCCCTCAGGCCACCCTCATGAAGTCTTTTTTCTGATTGTTTGGTCAGAGACATTCACACCAGTGGCCTGCTGGAGGTCATTTTGTAGGGCTCTGGCAGTGCTCCTCCTGCTCCTCCTTGCACAAAGGAGCAGATAGCGGTCCTGCTGATGGGTATTAGACCTTCTACGGCCCTGTCCAGCTCTCCTGGAGTAACTGCCTGTCTGGAGACACAGCAAACCTTCTGGCAATGGCACGTATTGATGTGCCATCCTGGAGGAGTTGGACTGCCTGTGCAACCTCTGTAGGGTCCAGGTATCGCCTCATGGTAACAGTAGTGACACCTGTGCAACCTCTGTAGGGTCCAGGTATCGCCTCATGCTAACAGTAGTGACACCTGTGCAACCTCTGTAGGGTCCAGGTATCGCCTCATGCTAACAGTAGTGACACCTGTGCAACCTCTGTAGGGTCCAGGTATCGCCTCATGGTAACAGTAGTGACACCTGTGCAACCTCTGTAGGGTCCAGGTATCGCCTCATGGTAACAGTAGTGACACCTGTGCAACCTCTGTAGGGTCCAGGTATCGCCTCATGCTAACAGTAGTGACACCTGTGCAACCTCTGTAGGGTCCAGGTATCGCCTCATGCTAACAGTAGTGACACCTTTGCAACCTCTGTAGGGTCCAGGTATCGCCTCATGCTAACAGTAGTGACAGTGACCCTAGCCAAATGCAAAACTGGTGAAAAAGAGTCAGAAAAGATGAGGAGGGAAAAAATGTCAGTGGCCTCCACCTGTAAAACCATTCCTGTTTTGATGGTCGTCTCGTTGTTGCCCCTCCAGTGCACCTGAAACTGATTAACAACCCCCTCTGCTACTTACCTGACCAAATCAATATCCCAGAAGTTTAAATGACTTGATGCTATACTCTGATTACAAATTGTTCCTTTAATTTTTTTGAGTATTGTATTTCACTGAGTAAAATATTGTCAGAATATTATATTAATTAAACTTGGTAATGTTATGTTTTCCCTGCAATTCTCATTTTCCCACTAGGTGGCACACTTCAGAGACATTGACCTTTGTTGAGGTGCAGTGCGTTACTCTGTGTTTTGCGCTTCACTCTTGGAGCCCTTAGCCCTTCTGCTCAAGATGAGCGGACCTAAGAAAAAGAAAGTGGGTTGAGAATGTCGAGTGTTTAACAAGGAGTGGAAAACTAAATATTTTTTCCCCGAACGCCGCTAAACTACTGCGTGCCTGATATGCCAAGAGACTGTCGCGGTTTTTAAAGAATATAATAATCAGCTGGCAATTTGCCACAAAGCGTGCTAATTATGCTAACAAGCAGTCAATCGCTTATCTAATAAATGGTGTGCAGGTGCACGTATGTTCTAAAAATAAACAATGGTCAAGTTCTGTAACTTTATCAATCTGTGTATCATTCATTATTTCCATTTCCAATTGTCAATCAAATATTAAAAAAAAAAATAAAAATGACAATTTATTTTGTATTTCAATTTTTTAATCTAACACAAAAAAAGGAAATGCTTGTTTTTTTTTAATGTATATATTTCAATTTTAGACTTGAAAAGTCTTTAAAGTTTTTTTTCAATTTTAGACTAGAAATGAAAAATCAGGCCATGGGACTGAATTTGTTTTTAATATTTAATTGTCCAGTTTACGTGACCCTGAAATGGCTTTGTGCAGCAGTTCAGGTAGTATGGCGGCACTGGAATCACATACTATAATATTTCCAATATTGTAGAAATCTGAATGAAAACTCAGCTCATAAATAGATGAACCAAAGCGCTTTCAAGCTCTGCATCTGATAGAAGTCTTTTTCTCCTCAGATCATGACGAGCACAGAATCTTCTGATGCTCATTTCCAGCATTGCAGAACACCCATCTGCTGTTGAATAAGTCCTTGATCAAACTACCGTATTGGCCCAAATTTAGGACGATATTTTAATCTAGAAATAATATTCTTAAAAATGGGAGTCGTTTCATACTCGAGGACGAGACCATTGTCGTTACACATCTGTGCCACTAGATGGAGCCACACTGAAGTAACCAGTAAGTGAACAGCATCAACGTGGAGGAATGATTGTTATGGTTAGGGTTAACCCTAACAAAGGGGTTTGAAAGTTTTGTTGCAGTCCAGAATTGTTTTTTCAGACAGAATTGTTAATATTGCTACATGAGTTGCTACTCGAACTGTAAATTACACTGATTTTTACCGTTCTCCATGTCCGTTTTAGCATTTCTGCATGTTTACCTGCCAATTCTCTTTAAGTTTCACAGCAGCCAGAAACAGACTTTTCAAAACAAAAGCATGTGAGCAATGCATGTTGCTCACATGCTTTTGTTTTGAAAAAAGCATGAGTTTCAAAAATAAATGTCAGCGTTAATAAATTAATGCGTTAACGTGAGAATAACACGTTAACTTGCCCAGCCCTAGTAATTGTCCATAACAAAAAGATGTTTCATTCAATTTCTGTTTTAAGAGTCATTTCAATAGAGATAAGTATTTTGTTGTAATGCTTATGTTCATTTTTTAGTTGATATTAAAACACTTGCTTTATACATATCCAAATTTTTTTTTTCCTCCTATGAGGTAGGTCACCAAAACACTCCATCCATCTGCTCCTGGTCTGGCACTTCTGTCTAATTGTAGAACTCAACCCACCGCTGGTTGTATCAGTTTCATCTAGGGAGGGTTGTATTAAAACAGGGCTGTATATGAGCCATGTGTGGTTGATACTAGATAAACAGAAGTTTTAACGTTTAGAAAATGATTGGGGTTTGCCTTTATTGTTGCCCTGCTGTCTCTGCGCTGTGGAAAAATGAGCTGGAGTGAACTCTGGATGATGAAACCATGACGTTCCCCCAACAGTCCACTGTGTCCATCAGCGTCACTCATTTTCTGAATGCTCTGTCAGTCAGATGTCTTTTCTGTTAAGAATACCAGGTACATTCAGCTGAACTTGTGCTGTAATTCTCCATCAGGCCATCAGGGCACAGCCAGTGAGGCCACGCTCGTATCCCTGCTTGCTGCTCGCTGTAAAGCAGTCAGACGGGTGAAGGAGCTCCAACCTGGAAGCTCTGAGTCTGAGATCCTCTCCAGACTGGTGGCTTATACTTCTGAGCAGGTAACCAGAAAAGACACCGTCACCACCACTTTGTACGACGCTTCTGTTGGTCTAGAATACATATCAGATAAATAAATGTGTAAATTATTTTGATGTTGAAAGGTGCACAACGAGCTACACTGTTTAAACGGGGGATTTCTACATGGAGATCTCCTTGTACTCGCAGCTACAAAACACAAGAACTCAAAACTGACTGCAGCTGCAGGCATTGATGTAAAATGCTTCAGCGCTCTCAGCAGGACCAGAAACTCAGTCTGGGGTACTTCTCTTTCAACCTCAGGCTCATTCGTCGGTGGAGCGTGCTGCTCTGATCGGAGCAGTACCGATGAGGATGGTTCCCACGGACGACCAGTATGCTGTCAGGGAGGAAATGCTGAAGAAGATGGTGGAGGAAGACAAACTGGCTGGACTCATCCCTTTCTATGTAAAAACACAGTCAGGGACAGACACATTCACTATCATGAATCACTGTCCACTGAATCAAACATGTTTTTATCAGAGTATTTCTTCAGCTGCTGAAGCTGGCAGCCAGGATGGTGTCATTTTCCTGTGATGCAGCTGAGCCCTGAGCTTTCTGCTGAAGGAGAACATCATGCATCACCGTCTGTTTTAGTGCAATACTTCCTGTCTCATCTGGAGCCACAGATCAGTGTCAGAGAGCTGCAGCAAAGAGGCTGCAGAGGTCCAGCAGCTCTGAGCCATCTGTGTCTCAAAATAATACAGAAAACAGAAGCTGTCAGAATGTAGAAAACACTGCAGGATGTTGATAATAAGTGCATTAATGTGTGTCTGTGCTCATGTTTCAGTTCTGTGCCACTCTTGGTACCACTCCATCATGTGCTTTTGATCACATCTCTGAGCTGGGGCCCCTGTGTGAGTCAACAGGTCACACACACTCAGTTTTTAGGATTCATAGGAGGACCAGGTCTGGAGGTCTGCTGGATCCATCAGCTTTACAACACACACATAAACGGCAGCACTTGGTCGTCAGGGCTGTTGGCTCCCAGTACAAAGGTTCCTGGTTCAAATCCCAGCAGGGGCCTTTCATGTCCTCCTGGTTGTTCAGGTTTTCTCCCTCCCAGTCCAGAAACATGCATGTCAGGTTACCTGGTGACTCTGAATCCCTCATAGCAGTGACTGTGTGTTTGGACCAGGTCTCCTTGTAAATGAGCTCATTGATCTCAGTGGGACGAACCTGCTTCAATAAAGATTCATTCCTCAATTAACGCTTTGATTTAAAAAGGACCAGAGTGATTGAAGTGGGCCCACCACCCGCAGGGAGGGCCATAGGAGTCGGGTGCAGTGTGTTATGGGTGGCAGCCGAAAGCGTGGGCCTTGACGTGTCGACCCTCGGCTGACGAAACTGGTTACTGGGACATGGAACGTCATCTCTGTGGCGGGGAAGGAGCCTGAGCTTGTGCGTGAGGTTGAGAGGGTACCGACTAGATATAGTCGGGCTCACCTCGATGCAGCCTGGACTCTCTAACCAATCTTCTCGAGAGGCTGGACCTTATTCTACTCTGGAGTTGCCCAGGGTGAGAGGCGACGGGCTGGTGTGGGCTTGCTTATAGCCCCCCAGCTTGGAGCCTGTACGTTGGGGTTTTCCCCGGTGGATGAGAGGGTAGCTTCCCTGTGCCTTAGGGTCGGGGAACGGGCTCTGACTGTCGTTTGCGCTTATGCGCCAAATGACAGTCCAGAGTACCCAGCCTTCTTGGAGTCCTTGGCAGGGGTGCTGGAAAGCACCCCTAATGGGGACTCCTTTATCCTGCTGGGGGACTTCAACGCTCACGTTGGCGATGACAGTAGTACCTGAAGGGGTGTGATTGGGAGGAACAGCCTCTCTGATCTGAACCAGAGTGGTGTTTTGTTGTTAGGTTTCTGTGCTTATCACAGTTTATCCATAACAAACACCATGTTCAAGCATAAGAGTGTCCATAAATGCACATGGCATCAATACGCTCTTGGCCGTAGATCGATGATCGACTTTATAGTCGTATCATCTGATCTTCAGCCGTATGTTTTGGACACTCGGGTAAAGAGAGGAGCTGAGCTGTCAACTGATCACTATCTGGTGGTGGGTTGGATCAGATGGCGGGGGAGGATGCCGGTCAGACCTGGTAGGCCCAAACGTGTAGTGAGGGTTTGCTGGCAGAGGAACCTGTCAGAAAGATCTTCAACTCACACCTCCGGCAGAGCTTCAATCACTTCCCGGGAGAGGCGGGGGGACATTGAGCCTGAATGGGCCATGTTCCGCACCTCCATTGCTGAAGCGGCTGACCAGAGCTGTGGCCGTAAGGTCGTCGGTGCCTGTCGTGGCGGCAATCCTCGAACTTGGTGGTGGACACCTCGGGTTAGATAGGCCGTCAGACTGAAGAAGAAGAGTCCTACCAGGCTTGGTTAGCTTGTGTGTCTCCAGAATCAGCAGACAGGTATCGGCGGGCCAAGCGGGTGGCAGCTTTGATGGTCTCTGAGGCGAAAAATCGGGTGTGGGAGGAGTTCGGTGAGGCCATGGAAAAAGACTTTTGATCGGCTCCACGGAGATTCTGGCAAACCGTCAGACGGCTCAGGCGGGGAAAGCAGTGCTTCACCAACACTGTGTATAGTGGGGGTGGGGTGCTGCTGACCTCGACTGGAGATGGACTCGACTGGTAGAAGGAATACTTTGATGACTTTCTCAATCCCACCAACATGTCATCCGTTGAGGATGCTGAGCCTGTGGACTTAGACTTGGACTCGTCCACTTCTGGAGCTGAGGTTGCTGAAGTAGTTTAGAAGCTGCACAGTGGCCGGACTCTGGGGGTGGACGAGATCCACCCTGAGTTCCTGAAGGCTCTGGATGTTGTAGGACTGTCTTGGTTGACACGTCTCTGCAACATCGCATGGAAATCGGGAGCAGTACCTCTGGATTGGCAGACCGTGGTGGTGGTTCCCCTTTTTAAGAAGGGGTACCGGAGGGTGTGTTCCAGTTACAGGGGAATCACACTCCTCAGCCTCCCTGGTCAGGTCTATGCAGGGGTGCTGGAGAAGAGAGTTCGATCAATTGTCGAATCCCAGATTCAGGAGGAACAATGCGGGTTCCGTCCTGGTCGTGGAACACTGGACCAGCTCTATACCCTCACTAGGGTCCTGTAGGGAACATGGGAATTTGCCCAACCAGTCCACATGTGTTTTGTGGACTTGGAGAAGGCATTTGACCGTGTCCCTTGGGGGGTCCTGTGAGGGGTACTCCAGGAGTATGGGGTGCTGGGCCCGTTGTTACGGGCTGTCCAGTCCCTGTACAAATGGAGTGGGAGCTTGGTCCGCATTGCCGGTTGTAAGTCGGATTCGTTTTCAGTGGGAGTTGGACTCCGCCAGGGCTGCTCTCTGTCACCGATTCTGGTCATAATGTTTATGGACAGAATTTTTAGGCGCAGCCAAGGAGCAGAAGGGTTCCGGTTCGGTGGTGTCGGGATCTCGTCACTGCTGTTTGCAGATGACGTGGTCCTGTTGGCGCCATCGAGTGGAGATCTGCAGCTCTCACTGGAGCGGTTCGCAGCCGAGTGTGAAGCGGCAGGGAAGAGAATCAGCACCTCCAAATCTGAGCCCATGGTTCTTAGTCGGAAAAGGGTAGAATGCCTCCTCCGGGTCGGGAGTGAGGTTCTGCCTCAAGTGGAGGAGTTGAGGAATCTCGGGGTCTTGTTCACGAGTGATTGGAGAAAGGAGCGGGAGCTCGATAGACGGATTGGTGCAGCATCTGCTGTGGTGGTGACTCTATACCGGTCCGTTGTGGTGAAGAGAGAGCTGAGCCAAAAGGCAAGGCTCTCTGTTTACCAGTCGATCTTTGTTCCAACCCTCACCTATGGTCATGAACTGTGGGTAGTGACTGAAAGAATGAGATCGCGGATACAAGCGGCAGAAATTAGTTTTCTCTGCAGGGTGGCTGGACTCTCCCTTAGAGATAAAGGTGAGAAGTTCAGTCATTCGGGAGAGACTCAGAGTAGAGCTGCTGCTCCTTCACATTGAGAGGAGCCAGTTGAGGTGGTTCGGGCATCTGGCTAGGATGCCCCCCAGACGCCTCCCTGGAGAGGTGTTTTGGGCATGTCCAACTGGGAGAAGACCACGGGGCAGACCCAGGACCCGCTGGAGAGATTATGGGCCCTATCTTGCACCTCCCAATACCCAATACCCATTACCTGCAAATCTCAGATTTAGGAGCCTCTGCCAACCGAAATGCAATCTTCCACCTCCCAAAACCTGTTACCCATTTTGCCGTCTCCCTTAAGCACATTGTGGGCGCGGCAATGGGCGTGTCTCCTGCGCTTTCCACGAATTCGGTATCTTGCGGTACTGGTATCTCGCAGATTTTGGGTATTGGGTAATGGGTGGTCTGACCACCCATTACCCAATACCCAAAATCTGCGAGACACCAGTACCGCAAGATACCGAGTTTGTGGAAAGCGCAACTGGCATGTCGGCGCGTAAAAGAGCGCGTCCAAATCCTGTCATTGCGCGTCCACCCAGTCACATGTGGACTGCACAGCCGGCTCTGCCTCTCGATTATGCATCACTGTATTACTTTCATACATTATTCTCTTAAGGGCAGGTGATTTCTGTACAGCTGTGACATGATCTCATTCAGATGTTTGCTGTGGAGGAAACGAGGAGATCACAGAACTCTGTTGTGGAGTTTCTTGTACTGTGCGCCTCCCTCTAACCCTCTCCTTGTGCACTGGAGCACCCGAGATGCGCTCACTGGTAGAAGGTAGATGTCATCATACGTGTTCATCTGGCTCAATGCTCATCCAATGATCCGTTCTGCAGTATTTTAAAAAGCACCGCTTCCAGCGGCTATGCGTCTTGGCGCAGCTGTGCGTCTTTGCGCAGGGGATATGTTCAAGATAACTCAAAAAGTTATGGATAGATTTTGATGACATTTTCAGGAGTTGTCAGAAATGTGAAAAGGAAGAACTGATTTTATTTTGGGTGTGATCCGGAAGAAATCCTGGATTCTGGATCACTTTCAAATTTTCGATAACATTGCGCTGTTTAGTTGTTTCTTGAACCCTAAAGCAACCACAATGGAGACAGGAAGGGAGTTCTGGAATTTTAAGAGTTTAATTCTCTCAGATGTAAAAAAGGAGGATTCGAGGGTTGGCAGCCAAACCAACAATCCAGGGGACGACGAAGGCAAGGAGGTGGCACTGCGAATGTCTGGATCAGGCGTTTCTATGGGAAGATCTGGAGACGAGTCTGATTGAATGATGACTGAATAGGTACAGATGTGCAGTGCCACACCTGGGCTGCTCGTCGGATGGGAAGGTGAAACATAGGTGGATCTGAGTGTCTATGTAGAGGATTGAAGGTGGCGCAGTGGGTTGTGCGCAGGAGCCCCAGAGGTGGAAGGTTGCGGTTCACAACCCAGCTTGAGACCGTAACACATGCTCAATGGGGCTGAAAATTTTGTTTCTCAACATCTCCGTTAATTATTGCCCACAGCTCATTAAATTTCACTCAGGTATTGACACTGAAAACCTCTATAAAATTTCAGAGGCTGATCCGGATCTGATCCAGAAGGCGGATTTTATCGCAATCTGTAAATCGCTGTATGGGAGAACTGTTGTGCTTGGCGGAGGTCTGCGCTCTCTGGGTGCTTTTCTAGTTAAGAAATGCTTTCCTGGAAGCTCACTGGCTCTATTTTTTTCCGAGCAGTTTGTTGGAACTTCTTGGAGTACAAAAGAAACGATTAAATCATTTGCTCCACATTAGTTAGAGCTAGTTATGTATATATCAGTGCAGAGGAGGAGGAAAAAAGAGGAGGAAGCTCTACAGCAGAGTCCCAGACGAGCTGCCCATGAGAGCTGCTCTGATCTGGGTGAAAAGACGCTCCATAGCAGTTTGCAGGTACCGCAACCTGCTCTTAAAGGCAATGGCTACTGACGCACTGATTGGTTAAACAGGTGGAACGCCCTAACCACTCCCATGCATAATGTGTGCATAATATAGTGGTTTTTGCAGGTAAGATCGTGGGTTTTGGGAGGTGGAAGATTGCGTTCTTTGTGGGGGAACGCCCCTCCCAATACCTAATATCCCTTAATAGCAGGTTTTGGAGGTTTGGCGCAAGATAGGGCCCTATATCTCTCGGCTGGCCTGGGAGCGCTTCAGGATTCTCCCAGAGGAGCTGGTGTAGGCGGCTGGGGGGAGGGAGGTCTGGGCCTCTATGCTGAAGCTGCTGCCCCCGCGACCCGACTTTGGATCAAGCGGAAGTTAATGGATGGAAGGATGGTGATTGAAGGGAAATCTAGATCAAAGGTGCTGAGAAGTTAGAAAGTCAAAGTATGTGTTTGTTTAATTTTCATTTTGTTTTATTATAAGTGATTTTAATCAACTGTACAGTTTGTTTCATCATCACAAAGATTTCAGTTGATAGTAATCTCCTGATTTCATGTCTTCTGTTTCAGGCAATAAGGAAAACATGTGGATGCACATTGATGCAGCTTATGCTGGAAGCGCATTTATCTGTCCTGAGTTTAGACCTTTACTGAATGGAGTAGAGGTGTGTAAAAGGCTGGAAACTTTCATTTCATGCAGTGCACTGATGTCTTAATGCAGTTAGTAGTTCAGTGGCATAAATTATATGAACAGACAGCAGCAGGAAAAAAACATGGTAGAATCTCTGACTTCATCACATTTATATGGTTTCAGTCCTCTGAAACCTGAGGACTGTATCCTTCACCACAGAGACATGCTGGTGTCCAGTAACAGAAAAAACACTTTCTGTTCAACTGCATGTGAAATATCGCTTATTGCATCTATGACAAGGAAACTGCCTCGTACCCGCCCCTGCCCCCACCGCCCTGCCCCAATATACTTTTTGGAAGATAACCCTCTAATTTGATAACCATATCATATTGCCCAGAGATATACACCTTATCTGTGTCTTTTGTCACCTTCTGTCAAACCCTGAAATACACCACAGGAAGAGGTTCTTCAGTTTCCATCACCTTTGTTTGTTACATTATTGGCATGATGCCTGTTACCACTGAAATGGTACATTGATGTCTATTTAAATGTCATTACAGGAAATGTTTTTAGAAACTCAGCTTAACATGCTGATGAAACTGTTGGCATCTACTGGAAAAGTTCTATAAAACAACAACAACAACAACAAAAAAAAAAGAGAATTTCTCTATTTTATAGAGAATCTTCTCTATAAAAATAGGAAAGATCATTTTGCTGGATTAATATAATCATCTCTATTGATCCTGTGCCAAAAAATAAATATTCAAACACAAACATATTAAACATGTAGCATGAAAAGCTACAATTTAGGATGTATTCTGGAGAGTTCTAAGAAATAGGGAAATGATATCAGGAACACTGAAGGTTTGTTGTTCATGTCGGCATGTTAACAGATCACAATGTTCACTTCAGACTGTCGTCTTAAAAAGTTTCTTGCCACCAACTAAATCAATCTGGAATAATTTGGGTTTTCAGGATTCTCATAAAGGTGCAGAGAAGATCCACCTACACTGAGAATTCAACAACATTGTTGACTGAGATGATAAAACTGGTCTGTTGATAAAAACTGTCACAAAGACAACACATGGAGGAGCTTTCAGTTGTATCACTGAGATTTGAGATTTACTGTTAAATAAAAAAAACCTTTTTTTTAAAATCTGATCTCGCTACGTTAAATTGTGTAATTTCATTCTTGCATGTTCTTTGCATTGTACAAATAAAGGCAATAGTTGGATTTCCTATTTGACAAATGTGATCTTCCTGAATGATCTGTAACTTTTCTCTCTTTCTTATAAACAGGGTAAAGAATAGAAAAGACATCATTGGAGCCTTTGAAGTGGATCCAGTCTACCTGAAACATGAAAACCAGGAATCAGGTAAAGCTGTGCTCCCTTAAATAATCTGACTCAGTGATCGTAGAAAAGCACAGACATGTCTGATGGTTCTGATGACACCAACGAACACCTGAGACCTTGTTCACGTTCAAGCTGTGAGGAAGGCTGATCAGTGGCAGAAATATGACTGAACCCATCTGAACACACTTCCATTTCAAAGACCACGGCCCTCAAATACAAAGTAGTGGCTCCCTGATCCAGACAGACACAAAAACAGACTGGTGAAGGTGACTGAACGCTGGAGCACCTTCGTACCGTCTGAACAGCTGATTATCATTAATGTCCCCAACTGGGCCTTGAAGAAGTTCAAGATCAGGCCAGAGTTCCTCATGATTTAATTCTGTCTCTGTGAACAGACTGGTTGAGCCTAAAATAACTCTGAAGAGGTTCTAGTAACAGTGATTGACTTTAGTGAATGAATAAGATATTATTTAACATGTGATGGATCTCCTTGTGTTTTCTCTTCCAACAGGGCTGGTCACAGATTACAGGGTAACACAGATTTTTACTATAACTGATGAAATCATGAACAGGAGTGTATCAACACTGGAGAAAAAACTAAAAAGCTCTCCTGTTCTCATTCTTCAGCACTGGCAGATTCCTCTGGACAGAAGATTTCGTTCATTAAAGATGTGGTTCGTTTTTCGTCTGTATGGACTCAAAGGCCTACAAGCTTATATACGGAAGGTAAGCGACCCACCTGGTGGTCCAACCTGGCTGAACATTACAAGTACGCTAAAAGGTTTTAATTTATTTTAAAACTGTGTGGTGGAACTGGATGTATTTGTTCATTGCTTGTACTGTTCAAGCCCACATCTGTTTATAGATTATAGAGTAATCTCTGTAGTTATGTACTAACTATGAACGTGTCAGAATAGAAGTAGGGGACAGTGAGGTAATGTGAGACGGTCTTTACTTCCCCCTGCCCTCTAAGCAAGCTAAATTGATGTGTCTATAAAATTAACACATTTTTCTTTCATTTAGGATGTTTCCTAAGGACGGAAACGATCAGAATGTTTGCCGGACTAAAGACGGTGAAAATGGGATCGTTTTTATAAAAAGAGGTCAAGTGTCTCATTTTACCCCAGCTAGGGGGTAAACTGAGACAAAGCCCAGATTTCAAGGGGGTAAAGCGAGCCACCCTGGGGTAAAGTGATCCACTTACTTTTTCCACCACTCTGGAGGTGACTGAACAAACACAAATAATGCAAAGTATCATTCAAAAAATGTTTTATTCAACTTAGAGAAAAGAACCACTTCCACAGTAGGGGAAACTCAGATTATGACCCCGTCACTCAATAGCGAGTCCTCGGGATTGACTCGAATTTTTAGCCCCTCTTTTGCAGTTCCTCATCAGTCTCTTACGTGTCTTTTCAAAAAGCTCTGGATTAGCTCACCTTTTTCTGCCCCCTTTTGCACTTCCTCTGCAGCCTGCTATGTCTTTCTTCAAAAGCCCTTTCAAGTGCCTGCATCTCAGGAGTGTTGATGAGGATAGCGGTCTTCACGTGCCTCCGTCTGGTTTGTTTTCTGGGGGTGAACTTTGGAAGTGCGATGATTTCCTGTGGAGGGACATAACCAGGCCGGTTAGTTAAAGGTCCTGGATCCGTGTCAGCTGGCGCGGGAGCAGGCGGATTCGTACGGGAGGCTGCAGCGGGAGGAGGGTCATCTTCAGGCGGATCATCTGCAGGGTGCAGGCCTTCAATACCTTCTCCCGGAGGTGGAGCATCTCCAGTGGCAGGCTGTAGTTCAGGGTTTGGTTCAGGGATTGTCTGGGAAAATCCCAGTGGACCTAAACCCAGAAGTCACGTTTTGTGGTGTCACAGTTGTCATGAAGGCTTGACTCACAAGTCCTGCAACCTGGTAGATGGTGACTGTTTTGCCAGGATTCGATCTCATCCACCCATCAAGAGCTCGGCTGTATTGGGCTTTGAATGGACCGTACACGGCCACATCCAGAGGCTGCATGTGATGGGATGTGTGAGGTGGGAGAGTGAGAAAACGATACCATTGCTCCTGGTGAGTTCTACTGCCCTGAGTGAACTGTGAGCTTTAAGATTGTCCATGATGAGAAGCATGGGGTGGTCAGGTGAACAGTAAGTGTGGTTTATCAGGAGGCCGAGGAACTCGGCCCAGCTATCTTCATTCATCCATCCTGTTCTGGTGGATGTACCTTTTGCTCCTGGAGGTGCATTGATCATGAAGCAGTCTTTAAATTTACTCTGGGAAAGACCAGCATCGGAGGTGCAGCGTCCCCAGCAGCATTCACAGCACAGACCAGAGTTACCAGCTCCCCTCTCTCGCCCGATGTGATGGAACCAACTTGCCCTTTTTCCTCTTTGTGTCACCACTTGAAACAGACAGAAAGTTCAGAATTACTGGCATGTTTGATCTGTAGGTTACATACAGAGCTCCAGCAGGGTCCTGGAGGTGGATTAGAAGCGATAGAATGTGTTCTGAGACACCCAGAACGGAACCAGAGCTCTGGCAGTGTGCTGGAGAGGACCTGCAGGACCGGAGGCTGGTTCTAAGCAGGACCGGAGACTGGGTGAGTACCAGGGCCGGGCGGATGCCTGAGCCTGGCTTTTAGGGGGACCGGAGGTTGGTTCTTAGCAGGACCGGAGCCTGGGTGAGTACCAGGGCTGGGCTGGATGCCTGAGCCTGGCTGTTAGGGGGACCAGAGCCTGGTTCTTAGCAGAACCAGAGCCAGGAGAAGGACCAGGACCGGGCTGGATGACTGTGCCTGGTTGTTAGGGGGACCAGAGCCTGGTTCTTAACAGAACCACCGGAGACTGGAGCAGGACCAAGACCGGGCTGGATGCCTTAGCCTGGTCCTCAGCAGGACCGGAGGCTCGTTCTTAGGAGGACCGGAGCCAGAAGCAGGACCAGGGCCGGGCTGGATGCCTGAACCTGGCCGTCAGGGGGGCCGCAGGCTGGTTCTTAGCATGACTGGAGCCTGGAGCAGGACCAGGACCGGGCTGGATGCATGAGCCTGGCCGATAGGGGGACCGGAGGCTGGTTCTTAGCAGGACCGGAGCCTGGGTGACTACCAGGACTGGGCTGGATGCCTTAGCCTGGTCCTTAGCAGGACTGGAGCCTGGTTCTCAGCAGGGACCGGAGCCTGGGTGAGGACCAGGACCAGGCTGGATGCCTGAGCCTGGTCCTTAACAGGACCAGAGCCTGGTTCTCAACAGGACCAGAGCCCGGGTGAGGACCAGGACCAGGCTGGATGCCTGAACCTGGCTGTTAGGGGGACCAGAGGCTGGTTCTTAGCAGGACCGGAGCCTGGGTGAGTACCAGGGCCAGGCTGGAAGCCTGAGGTGATGACGGGCTGCTGCATGGTACCAGGGGCAGGCCTAAGTACCCCCCCAGAGCTCCAGGATGGTTCTGGATGTGGATGAGAGTCTGCTGGAGCCCAGTCAGAGGCACCCAGACCGGATACACAGCTCCAGCAGTGTCCTGGAGGTGGATGAGAGGCTGCTGGCTCCATCGCCTATCCGATTTCGGAGCACCATTCTCGGCCTTGCTCGCTCAGAGGTCCTGCCAGGCCTGTTTATTACATTATTACAAGCTACACATGTCAGCCGTGTGTGTGCGTTTATCTCACCTGGTAAGGCCTTTGTACTGTATGGAGACATGTTTCGTCCACATTAAAAATCATGTGTGGGGGGAATTTATGTCTGTTAAAGATAAGGAGAAAGGGAATCTAAACTACTTAATTTCAGAGAATAAAACACATGCATCGGAACAATCAATTCACCCACCTGTCCATGACTACTGCCAGATTATCATAGACCTCCCCAACATTCGTTCTGTTGAAGCCAGTGGCCCTTCAGAGGGATGTGGCTTCTGGAGTTAAGACAGAAAGATGACGACATGCTAGAAAGCTGCAGAACCACTCTGGACCTGCAGACTGTGTCTCCTTCCAGTTGGCAGGCATGGGGACATGGTTCTTGTCTGCATGGGGACATGGTTCTTGTCTGCATGGGGACACGGTTCTTGTCTGCATGGGGACATGGTTCTTGTCTGCATGGGGACATGGTTCTTGTCTGCATGGGGACATGGTTCTTGTCTGCATGGGGACATGTTCTTGTCTGCATACTCAAAGGCCAGTGTGGGACACTTAGCTGGAGAGAGACCACAGGACTGTTCAGCGAGTTCTTTCAGGTGTTTGGCGAGTTCCTCCATCTCATCTGTGAAAATTCTCGTTGCCATGGCTACTGAGTCCCAGCCCACAGTACCACAGTCCAGTCCCAGCTGCTTCTTTCTTATAAATCATAGGAGGCTTGACTTGTCAATATTTCGCTCCTTTGAAACACATCTTAAGGGCCTCTTTTTCTCCATGACCTCAGTGGTCCCAGGTTGTCTTCCTGTTGGATTTCCTTGGCATGATGGATTTTTCATACTGTTTAAGACACAAAAAAACAAAGCTTAATTTTTGTCTCAATTTGCCTCCAGGGGAAAAGTGAAGCAGTGCTTTACTTTTCCCCATGGCAATTGTCTCACTTTAACCCTCCACCACTTTTTTATTAAAACAACTTTTCTGCAGAATTCAGGCCAATCTTTGGCTCGCAGCACCGCATCATATTAAAAGGCGATAGTTCAATAATATACAGGATATGAGTTTGTCCGCTTGAATCAATTACTTTTAGCACCAGAGTTAATTATGGTGAAAACCAAAAAATGTACTACATCCCAAAAATGTATTTTTGTACAAAACACATGCTTACCACAGCACAGTGGAGTCAGGCTCTTCCTGGCCACGGTGAAAAGGATGAGTCTTGGTAATCAGCCGCTCAAATGACCACAGCTGCATCCTGTTGCTTAGATACGGGGGTGTCTCACATTACCCCATTCTCCCCTACATGGAATTATTAGTTCTCCAGTTCACGGATAATTATTGATACATTCTGTCTAAGATAGCCAGGAGGTATGTACTCTCCACTCTCTGTTCTCCATCCTCTCTCTGTCCTGTCTCCTTCCTCTTCTTTTTCTTTACCCGGCTGGTCTTCAGCAGGAAGGTATGATCCAGGTCCTGCTCAAGGTTTCTTCCTCTTGAAGGAGAGTTTTTCTTGCCACTGTTTGGTTTAAAGTTTTTTTTCTCACCACTAGGGGAATTTTTTTACTTGCCATTTTTTATTTGATTAAGATTTAATGTTATCATTTTAGTTTATGATATTTTCTCAGGGATCATGATCCGGGTCTATAAAGTACCTGGACACAACTTGCATTGTAATAGATGCTATACAAATAAAGTTGAATTGAATTGAATCAAAGGGCTGATGTGTTTGTGACACATCATTTTTCCTCTTTTCTGTCTTGCCTCTCTTTCATCTTGCTCTCCGTCAATCCTTAAAGAAAATAAAAGACACGTGGACACCCCCCTATGCCTTTATCCCCAATGTCACCTCCATGCTAATGTGGTTTCTGATGATACCTCTTTATCATAAATTTGACCATGTTTCTTTAGAGTCAACGAGTTTAAGGCAGTTGTTAGAAGTCATTGAGTTCATTCCCTGTCTGTTTTAGGAATTCAGGGCGACGTGGGTGTGTGACAATTTCTGTATAACTCTGTCAGTATATTGTTTAGGTTAAAAGAGATATACTACCTCGCCTATACTAAATCTGTCCTAGGACTGTAGAGCTCAGATTCAGCTTGACCAGACTTTGAAAGCTTGTGCTCCCCTTTCTTTTGTCTTTGTTTTTCAGCATTTTGCACAAACTCGATACATGCATGACTTGTTGTCTGGACTGCACACAATTGAGGACAACAGCTGAGAAATGCTAGCAGTTTTCAGAAGACCTTTCTGCTGCAGTTTTTCAGTCAAGAGTTTGACATTTTCATGGTCTAAACATGCACAAGTGTTTCTGTCTGACACTTTTGGCTGTGTTACAAAGAAAGGACAATATCGAACAAATTGTCTGTAAGACAGCCTGTGGGAATTTTGCATTTCAGAGTTATACTGCAGGTGGAGTTCAGTCAAGGGTTTAACTAACACACGCCTCTGTTGTTTGCTTTTGTTTTTTGTGACTGTATCCTTTCTCCCTGGCAGTATGCGATTGTTCTCATCTCGACAGAGGAAGTCAGCTACTCTTTCTTTTCTCTGGATGGCCAATTTCTTTCTTCCTTTCCTTGATCTGTTCCCCTGAGTTGTACATTTTGCCTTTTGCTTCTCAGACTTTTTTTTCCTTAATCTTTCTATGCGCTTTCGTAATTTTTCAGTTTCTTTTTTGGTAGCTTCCATTTCTCTTTTCATTTTGTGCATTTTACTGCGTAACTTTGCTTTCTCTCTTTGCCATTTCATGTTTCTGCTTGGTACTCTCTGTGGTGTTAAGGATGCTCTGGGGGGTTGCTGTACATCTACACTGACAATATTCTCTCTATCTTCTGCTGGGAGTTCCATGGGAGTTGTATCTATTGACTCCGGTGTGAAATTCAAAATTTCCTCCATAGCCCTTTTCCTTTCCCTGTGCTTTCTCTGGTCTTGCTTCCACTGTTGCCTCACTTTTTCCTTTTCTGATCTGGACAGCTGGCTGATGGGGGGTTTCATAATTTTTCCCTCTCTCTTCCTCCTCTGATAACTATAAAATACGAGAACAAATAAACTGGCATATTCCCATTTAAAAATCTGAAAGGTCTGACTACCGTATAAAAGTAATAACTGCAAAATAAACTGACATTCAAACTTGGATTATAGTTTATCAAGATGTATTACCTCTCTTTTCTTTTTGCAAGATAAGCCTCTCTTGCAGTCTGATCATTTCTAATGCGCTTCCTGTGTCGTGCTGATTTTTCTTTACTTGATAGTGGCATCTAAAATTGTTAAAAATTATAATCATGAAAAAGGTTTGAAAGTGTACAAAATCTTTGACTTAATACTAATAAACATTTTAGAAATGTAATGGATCATTTTAAAGCTTTAAATAACATTATTTATCTCATATTGTGACATTCCTTGCAGTTGCGCCACCTGACTTACTGGTTGCGCCACCTGACTTTTACAACTAATTTCAAATTAAATAGGCTTCTACTTGGACACCTGTATTAGCTTTAGCCTTAGCTAGCAAGTTCATACATATCATTTTTAAACAGAATAAAGAGTTTTTATGATAAAATAACATTTTCCTAGTTTTACATTGGTTGTACCACCTGACATGGAAAGTGTACCAACCTACCTACGAGTTAAAAGTAGCTATTTTTATCAATATTTGAGCAAGATCTGCAAACCTTTTCACTCTGCCATAAAGGTCACTGGGGGTCCTCTGGCTGATGCAACATCCTGTTCACTGCTATTACCTCTTCACTTCACAATAAAAGTCCCATGTTTGATGGTTGTGCCACCCTGACATTTGAGAACATAAATTTCTGGACAAAAGTTTTTCAATTATCTCAACAGCTTTAAAACTATTGATATTTGTAAAATTTGGTTAATTTGAAAGGTTTCAAACATAACATTGTGCCATAGTATTTTATCTTGAATTTCTTATCATTGAAAGGCCATTTTTAATAGTTTTCTTAGTCTGTTCATTTGCACGGACGGTTGCACCGCCTGACAGTTTGGGGGTTTGAGATGCCAAAACATTAAATAATATATATTATTTGAATGTACTTAAAAGGTATTCA
This sequence comes from Hirundichthys speculiger, assembly GCA_018398805.1. Taxonomy (NCBI): domain Eukaryota; kingdom Metazoa; phylum Chordata; class Actinopteri; order Beloniformes; family Exocoetidae; genus Hirundichthys; species Hirundichthys speculiger. The sequence continues at coordinate 25,452 of JAGFBZ010001117.1, forward strand.
AACTAAATAGGTTTTATATAATAAAGTGATGTATGTCATAAATTGATTAAAATTATTTTAAAAGGAAATAATGCACCCGGACACAAAAATATGCATGTCATGTCATTGACCCCTATACTAAATCTGTCCTAGGACTGTAGAGCTCAGATTCAGCTTGACCAGACTATGAAAGCTTGTGCTCCCCTTTGTTCGGGGATTCTCTTCTCTCACACACTTCACCTACACCCCACCCGCACATTACTGATACTCAAGAGCCTATCATGGCTCATTACGCTGACCACACGCCCAAGGGCCCTCCATAGCTCGCTTGCATTCACCCTACAACAATTCCACTACTTCTTTATTTTTATTTTTACTTTTTCTGTGCTCTCCTCTCTCTGTCCTACATCCTCTTTCTGTCCTCCATCTTCTCTCTGTCCTACATCCTCTCTCTGTCCTGTCTCCCCTCTTTTTCTTTCTCTACCCAGCTGGCCTTCGGCAGGAAGGTCCCCCCATATGAGCCAGGTCCTGCTCAAGGTTTCTTCCTCTTAAAGTGGAGTTTTTCCTTGCCACTGTTTGGTATAAAGGTTTTTTTCTCCCTACGTGGGAGTTTTTTACCTGCCATTATCATTGATTGGATTTAATTATATAATCTTAGTTGATGATATTTGCTCGGGGGTCATGCTCTGGGTCTCTGTAAAGCGCCTAGAGACAATTGTCATTGTAACAGACGCTATATAAATAAAATTGAATTGAATTGAATTGAATTGAATTTTCTCCCATCATCACTCAGGAAATCCCAGACTGCTGCAGGAGTCTGTTGTGAGCCTCTTTTACTTGTAATAAATACTTTTATGCATTTAAAAGTTGGCCTTTTTCGTATCCTGACACACTCAGACAAACACAGCAATCGAGAGAGGAAGAGAGAGGAAAAAGAGAGCCTCAAAGCCACGTCTGGTCGCTGTGAAGATCTTCTAGTTTTCTGGCGAACATCAACTACACTAACATTTCAAGTCTCATCTCTCCTCATCCTTCTTTCCTCTAAATTCCCTCCTCCATCCTGCCTTCTAAACTCTATCATAATAGTGTCGTTCAGCATCCTGTCAGTCACATTCTGCACATCTGACTGATATTTTCCTTTTCTACATTTTCTCTGATGACTGCCTCTTTTCTCCTTCTATTTCTTTAACATGTTTCATGACTGAATGCCTGTCTCTCCACTACATACTCCTCTTCCTCCCTGCAGTCTACTCTGTCAATCAAATGTGACACTGATTTGACACTAATTTACTGTACATGTGTCTTCTGAATTAGAACAGTCAACCTCCTGCTGAATCAGATGTATCAGCGTATTGATGATTATATTTAATTCGCTGTTAGTGGCTCCACTCTGTCAGGAAAAGATGCGTTTCAGTTGGAAACTTTGGGGAGAGCTGAGAGCTGCTCCTTCTAGTTGGACACCACTGCCATCTAGTGGAGACACTAAACATCACAGCCTCAAGTAAAGTTGTTTGGGTGTTTTATTACCAAGTTAATGTCTTGACAACAGTTTGAAGGACTTTCTCCAGAAAATGCTCTGTTGGATTAACTGGTACGACATGTAATTAGATGTATCAGCTGTATTCTGTGAACTTTTAACTAGTTTGTTGAAGTGATTAAGCTTCACTGCAAAACAGCAATCAAAGCATCACGACTTTTAGAAAACTTGATGCTGTTTCAGAAAGAAAAGAAAATGGAAAACAGAATGTTTCACATCAATGAAATGTCCCATTTTCAGTTTTGCTGTTGTGTTTTTGTCAGTTTCAACGCTGTGTTTTGGTGCTCGTTCATCAACATGTGAACCGTATCACCAGGTAGATTTACAGTGAACATTATGATGTCTTCTTTTTACAGCACGTGGCCCTGGCCAAAGAGTTTGAGACTCTGGTGCGAGCAGACGACAGGTTTGAGATCTGTGCTGAGGTCATCATGGGACTGGTCTGCTTCAGGCTGAAGGTAACAGCAGATGACACCACAGATCCACTGATGATGTCACAGAGTCTTCACATGGTCACGTAGTAATGTACCGTGTTTGGCTTCATGATGTGATAATTATAATGATTAGTAATAATTGTCTTGTTGGTGAAGAGGGCAGCAATCCTTTAAATCAAAATCAAATCAAATTTATTTATAAAGCCCCTTTCATACCAACGTCACACAAAGTGTTTTACATAATAAAAACAGTAGTTAAAATAACAAGAAGAAAAAGAACAAAAAGAACTTGAAAGCCATCACACACTCAGGGTTAAATCAGGGTGGTGCAGAGGAAATACTGTACAACCAAACAAAATATTGAGCTCTGTTCACCCACACTGTTTCAGTGATCTGCAGGAAGCACCAAACGCACACATCAAATGCATCTTGTGCTGTCCATGTTTTATTTAGAAATGAACAATAATAATTTAAAGAGAAAAAAAACAGAATAAAAAATAATAACTTCACATCCTGCCCTTTATTAGCGTAATTTATGTCCTTGTGGCAGAGGACACACCTGGCCAATCCCTCACTATCCTGTCTAGCAATGTAACCTCCAAGTACATATGAACGTTCGTATGACTGGAATAATGGAACAATCTGGACTGATTGTTCTGGACAGGATTTACTGACCGTCCAAGTGTCATTTAAAGGGCCAATTTCCAAAGTGCTCAGTTTGCTTATTAGGTCAATCATATGGTCATTAAAAAAAAAAAAAAAATCTCCCGACTCCCCCAACATCCCCCCCCTTAAAAAAAGAAAACTCCTTGGATCTACACAATTCACATAGGTCACCCTTTTTAACTTCAAAACGGCAAATTTCGCCCAAAGGTGAGGGATTTTCATGCCTGCATAATAATGAAACGAGGCCTCACCATAGGTTTTAGTTCTGACTCTAGGAACAACTAAAAGGCCGGTACCTGAGGACCTCAGGGTCCGCGAGGGTTCGTAATTTAAAAGGTTAGACAAATAAGAAGGTCCAAGACCACTAAGACATTTACAAATGAATAAAAGAACCTTAAAATCAGTCCTGAAACACACAGGGAGCCAATGCAGCGATTGTAGAACTGGTATAATATGTTCCTGCCCTCTGGTCCTCATCAGCACACATGAGGCTGAATTCTGGAGTAATTGTAGGATAGATATACTCTTTGGGAAGACCAGAGAGCAGGGCATTACAGTAGTCTATTCTACTGGAGATAAAAAGCATCAACACCTCCGTGCTGGCAAGAGAAAGAAATGGACGGACTCTGGCAATGTTTTTAAGATGATAAAAACCTGTTTTTGTAATATTTCTAATCTATGGAATAAAATTCAGCTCAGAGTCAAAAAGAACACCCAGGTTTCTCACACAATGATAGGGTTTAAAATAATGTAATTTTGGTCAAATCATCTCTCTCTTGTTTCAGGACCAATGATTAAAACTTCAGTTTTGTCCTGGTTGAGCTGTAAGAGATTCTCTGCCTGCCATCCATGACTTAATATCTAAAATACAGTTTAAAAAAGAACATTAACTGGTTCTGGGTCATCAGGAGACACAGCGATGTAGAGTTGTGTATTGTCAGCATAGTTGTGAAAAACCAACGCCATGTCTCCTGATGACATCCCCAAGTGGCAGCATATAGAGATTAAAAAGTATTGGACCTAAAACTGAACCTTGGGGAACCCCACACACTTCATCTTATGGGTTCTTGAGGAGCATGTAACCATACTTACATAAAACTGTTGATCTGTGAAATAGGAGTGAAACCATTTTAAAACAGTACTGGAGAGGCCCAACAGACTTCTAAGTCTGTTTAATAAAATGTTGTGATCTACTGTATCAAAGGCAGCACTTAGATCCAGTAGAACCAAGACTGAAAGTTTCTGTGCGTCCATGTTACATCTTAGGTCATTAACAATCTTTAATAGGGCCGTCTCTGTGCTGTGGTTTGTCCTAAAACCAGACTGAAACTTCTCAAAAAATAATGTTCTTATTCAGAAAATTATTTAACTGAATAAAAACAACCTTCTTTATCATTTTACTTAAAAATGGTAAGTTAGATACAGGTCGGTAATTGTTAAAAACAGTAGGATCTAAATTAATCTTCTTCAGAAGAGGCTTCACCACTGCTGTTTTAAAAGCAGTGGGGAAAACACCTGTCTGAAGAGAGGAATTCACAATATTTAAAAGCTCATATTCAAAGAAGCAATAACATGTTTTTAAAAGTGATGTGGGAGTTGGGTCTAAAAGGCAGGTTGTTGGATTTAGTTGGGAGAAAACTCGACCAAGCATCTTTGCATCAACCAGGAATTTTAATGGAGGAAAATAAAATGAAGTCATTTTCAATAATCAGTCTTTCACCTGACGTTATCGATTCTGACTGAAGGAAACTTTCTCTCCTTGAAAAAAAAAACATACAAAAACACCTCTGAGTTGTGAACTTTATCAAAAACATGCGATATATTCAAACATACAATTAACTGATGTTATTGATGGAACAGGCAAAGTGATGATAAGATCTACAAAAATTAAAAACAAGAAATAAATAATGAATTAAATACTTTCAAAATGTAAAAAAAAAAAACATGCAGAAAATAAAAATAAACTCAATTGATAAATTAGCATTAGAGATCAATGTAAGTAAAGAAATTAAACTACTAAGGTCCTGGTCCAGAAGGTCTAGTCCAGGAGGTCTGGTCCTGTTGTAGACGGGCAGCAGGCAGAGGCAGGAGGAAAGATCAGTCCGTGGGTCTGGTTCTGGGTTCTCCTCTGGGTTGGATGTGCAGGCAATAAAAACACAGTAATCACCGAGTATTAACCCTTTAGGTGCCAGAGCTTTTTCAAGAAAATATACAATTTTGATAACGATTTCAAAAGGCTATAACTTGAAAGCAGTTTAAGATAAAGGTATACTGTCAATGAGAAAATTGTTCAGTATGACTCAAAGTCTGTGATGGGAGTGAAATTATTCATATAATGTGCATATTATGACGTCACAAGGTGGAGGCCATATTGGAAAATGTTCATTTTTGACATCAATGTTTCAAAAGGCTGTAACTTTAAAGTGGTTTGAGATAAAGACATACTGTAAATTAGAAATATCTTCAGTATGAACCAAAATTTGGAATGGAAGTAGATTTGCCATCTAATTTGATTATTGTGACATCACCTGCCCAAACCTGGCCAGTAATCCTCAATTTCAGATTTTTCCTCAAGCCCCATGTACAATGAAAGCTTTCATTTCAGGGACAATCACATCATAAAGTCATGGAATCTGGAGTATGGTTTGAATATTTCCATTTCAAAGAACTGGGGGCCATATCTGTTTGTTTGGTGATGAGGCTCCAGATGTCATTATTTGAAAAACAGATGAAATCGATGGGCTCAGAATTTGTCAGATCGTCTCCACAAAAAAACCAACAAGCTTATCAAAATTTAGTCTCCACCTTCAATACTCTTCCTCTTCTCTCAAGAACTCTCAGCCTCCATCATCATCACCGTGATTTCTGGTGCGCCATTAGCGGCGTGTTTTTTTCCTGCGGCTTCTCCCGTGTCTGCCAGGACAACCGCTACATTGCTACATTTTTCCATATTTGCGGTGTTATGAGCCCCCCTGACACCCCGACCTAATTGCCGATCGCAGAATGCTTCCACCCCGGCCACGCTGAGGTGAAGCATCCGATATACAATGTGCTGATTGTGGACTATGGCTCGCTGATTCGCCGTCACTACTAAAGTCCGTTTCTTTCTGCTTCACTGGACAACTGCTTGTCTTCCTCTGAATCGGAGTTAGCCAGAACCTGATGAAGTACTTTGTCGACAGTAAACCGGCCTCTTGACATCGTGAGTAAATGAAAAAACACTCTTCCGCTCTGCTCTTGCAACGCTGAGCATTACAGTAATCCCTCACACTTCGCGGTCTCAGCAATTGCAGTCTCAGTACATCGCAGAGGTTTCAAAAATATTCATAGAAAAAAAGTATTTGAAAAAAAATTCAAACGACACGCACGAGGCTGAAGCGAAACACATCACATCAAGAACGAGTCTCGAGAAGCAACAAGAGCTGACACGGGAGGCCCCATGACAGAAATCGAGGCCTGGGATTGGCTGCTATGACGTCATTACTGTGCTGTCGGTTGTCTGTACACTGATTGGCTGACACGGGTCCCTGCATCTCCCATCTCTTGCTCTCGTCAGCTACGCACAGAGGAGAGATCGTCAAAGTGAGTGTACCTTCCATAGATTTTGCGTACGCACGTATATGTATACTGTATGTACATATACATGTACATGTACATGTACATGTACATGTACATCCACATTGTGGTTTTCACCATTCGCGCGGGGGGGAGGAGTGTCACAGCCCCCATTAACTGCGAAGTATGAGGGATTACTGTATTTATACTTGTTTAAAATTATACACAGCTGTAACAGTTACAGCCTTGATATGGCAGGTTAGAACTCAGCTCTTAGTGGATTCCGGTCCAGTTTTTTGTTTTCATACCTTTGGATTCAAGCTGGGCAGCAACTTTTCCATTTTATAACAAAATGGACTTATCACTGTATTGTCTTGATTCCTGACTGGCTTGGGTGGTGGACACCTGGGGGTGGGGGGGGGGAGGGGGGGTGGTGGTGGTGGTGACGGGTTCGAGGGCCCGATAAACGCTGCTTGCAGCTTTAATTCAACAATGTTGCTTGTTGCAATATTGCGACTTTGGCTCTTAAAGGGTTCATCTGGACCGCTCTTAGATTAAAAAAGAAAACAACTTGACCCTAACCCTAACCCTAACCCAAGAGAAAGTTGCTTTGGGACAACGTCCATGTCTGGGCAGGAAGTAGTAAAACAAACAGATTTCTGTCCTCTGACGTCTCCAAGGAGACTTTCCAACCAACAACCTCTAAACTATTCAATCTCATGCTCCACTTTGGTGGGCTGATGAATCCTGGTCAGTCTAAAGTGAAGGAGATTTTTCCCTCCAGTTCTGAACATCAGTGGAATCAGTTGATCAGTTATCAGAGAAATACCAGAAACTGTCCAGAAACTCAGACAAATAAATGTATAAGAGGAGAAAATTAACATCTCAGCACTTCACAGTGAAGATATTTCCACCAGACCAAAGGAAAAGTCATTTTAACACTGACCACAAGTTTCTACAAGCAAGAAAACCTCTATCATTATTTGATGGAGAAGTTATTAGACCCACTCAACAATAACCTGAATGTAAAGGACAGGAAGTCAAAAAATAATGATCTGTTAATGATGGTTTTAAGATAAAAAAACTTCCGAAGTTGTGACTTCTATGATTAATACATCCAAAAAGGAACTAACGATGACTGTTGCAGTGACATCCACAAAACCTCCACATCGTTCTGCTGCAGACAGACGCTCAAATGACTAAACCCTGGGTGAGATGAAAACTCTGGTCGTTGTAAACCTTCATCTCTCTCTCCTTCAGGGCTCCAACGAGCTGAACCAGAACCTGCTGAAGAGCATCACCAACAGCAGAGAGATCCACCTGGTGCCCTGCCACCTCTCCGGACGCTTTGTCCTGCGCTTTGTCATTGGTGCTCGCACCACTGAGTCACGTCACATCAAGCAAGCTTGGCGACACATCACGCAGCTCGCCTTTGAGCTTTTAGGAGAGCAGCCTCAGTGAGCAGAAGGTCATGGAGGACCTTCTGACCTGTCCACCCTGATGCTGAAACCAGAACCAAAGTTTGGACAGAAGTTCTGAGAAGTTGCCAGATATACTCATGAAGCAGTCAGACAAGAGTATCAAAGAGCATCATGTCAAGAGTATCTAAATACTGCTGTTTTGCATATTTTCATGCAGTTTTTTATGCAAATTGATGTACAGTGGTACCTCTACTTACAAAATTAATTGGTTCTAGAAGTAAATGCTCTAATCTGTTCCAAGCCCCCCCAAATTCAGACATAAATAATTTATAAAAAAAATCAAAAAATGCATCAAAACATGTAACAAATACATGTTAGCATTAGATTACTGCACAATAAACATAAAATGAGAGTTATACATAATGTAAAAAACAGAGAATAAAGTAAAGAATAAAAATTATGTTCATTTACCTTTTAACTGCCATCGTCGTCACCTTTTCTCTCTCAGCAGTGGTTTTTGACTGACGTTTTGTAAAGAACTGATCCAAGGACGTGTAGGCTGTGGTGAAGTGTGCTTTTTGTGGTGCCAGGTGCAACTTGTTGCTTGTGTTACCTGTATATGTTAGCAGTTTCTTGCAATATTTACCTCCGCCAAGGAGGTAATGTTTTTGCTGGCATTTATCTGTCTGTCTGTCTGTGTTCAAGATAACTCAAAAAGTTATGGATGGATTTTGATGAAATTTTCAGGAGTTGTCAGAAATGTGAAAAGAAAGAACTGATTTCATTTTGGCTGTGATCTGGAGGAAATCCTGGATTCTTGATCACTTTCAAATTTTCAATAACATTGCGGTCAATGGGGCCGAAAATTTTGTTCCTCAATATCTCAGTTAATTATTGCCCAAAACTCATGAAATTTGACGCAGGGATTAATATTGGGAACCTCTATCAAATTTCAAAGGCTGATCTGGATTTGATCCAGAAGGCGGATTTTATTGCAATCTGTAAATCGCTATATGGGGGAACTGTTGCGCTTGGGGGAGGTCTGGGCTCCACGAGTGCTTTTCTAGTTCCACGCTGTTTTGGTCCTGTCTGTCTCTTTCTCTCACCGTTTTCTTATGTGTACATCGGGAATCCAAAATGATGCCATACTGTTGACTTGAAACTATGTGGAGTAAATTCTCACGCATTTGTATCGGTTTTTATTCAACTCACAATGCATCGTTACAGCCCTAGTGCTGACAATCGTCTGCTTGACCTGTATGAATAAAATATGTGCTTCCACTAGAACTTCCATGGAGCTGAGCAAAATACAATGAAAATGATGCCTTATGAAATTATTTTGGGCAGACAGAAGTGTCATTATAAGCTGCCCAAGCAAACAGATTAAAGTGACTGATAAAATTGTTTGAGGAATAGTCCTTAGTGCAAGTAATAAGTTGTAATGCAAAAAACAGTGCAGTACAATGTTGTCCAGGATAGTGTAGGGGTGTAGTGTAGATATTAACAGGTATTTGTGCACCAGGAGTCAATACTTTCCTACAAGTCCAAAAAGGGGATGTGTTTACACATTAAAAGAAATCCAACAGAAGAAGTTTGAATTTGAAAATATCTATATATCTAATATATAGTATCTTATATGTTACACCTGTCTCATGTACCTACAGGCGGGGCCTGCGTTCTCTTGTTTTATATCTTTATGATATTCCCTTATAATGTTTTTAACTAGACAGTAAACTATTGGAATGAAACACTACACAGCAATCCTTAAGTTGCAATGACCCAACTTTAGTTTGGATTTTCTCAGTTTAAAAATAGATAAAAATATATTGGGTTCAGTAGTAAAATAAAATAAAATCCAGGAGAAATACACCCAGTTTTAATTATCTGCTTTCATTGACATTTGTGAAATCAGCAGGATATTACCCTTAAAATAGGTCAAACCAGTAATAAAACCCTCCTGACCCTCATGGTGGCGAGTGATTGGCAGCCTGTTGCAGCAGCTCCTGCTCACCATTGAGCTTTCTTTCCTCTTGTTTACTTTCTTGCTTTGTTTTTTTCGTGTGCTTTATTTTTTCTGGTTCTGTGAACAATGGAGACTAAGGCTGCTGTACTTTTGGTGGCCTTTCTCCTACTTTTTAAGCTGTTTTTAACCGTGTCCGGGGACCCGGCGCGCAGCCATGGCCCTATTGTTTACAGCAGGGACAGCGGTGCTGCCTGAGAGACCCGATGTCCCCCGTGACCTGAGAAGGAGAAGGAGACGAGGCACCCGTGCCGGAGCAGCGCGGCGTCTGCGGAGGAGACGATTCAGACCCGTCCTCCCGTCCATCATTATGGGAAATATAAGATCTCTCCCCAACAAGATGGACGAGTTAGCGGCGCTGACCCGACACCAGAGGGAGTACCGGGAGAGCAGCATTATGATGTTCACAGAGACATGGCTGAACGCTGTGACGCCGGACACGAGCGCCGCGCTGGACGGTTTCCAGCTGATACGGGCGGACAGGACGATGGAGAGCTGTAAGAGGAAAGGAGGAGGGCTGGCAGTTTTTATTAATGAGAGATGGTGTAACTCTGGGCACCTCACCATTAAAGAACAGATCTGCTGCAAGGACATTGAGCTGCTAGCAGTTAGCATGAGGCCCCACTACCTGCCGAGGGAATTCACACATGCTATTATCATAGCTGTTTATGTTCCCCCCTCTGCTAATGCTAGCTTCTAGCAGTTAGCATGAAGCCTCACTACCTGCCGAGGGAATTCACACATGCTATTATCATAGCTGTTTATGTTCCCCCCTCTGCTAATGCTAGCTTCTAGCAGTTAGCATGAGGCCTCACTACCTGCTGAGGGAATTCACACATGCTATTATCATAGCTGTTTATGTTCCCCCCTCTGCTAATGCTAGCTTCTAGCAGTTAGCATGAGGCCTCACTACCTGCTGAGGGAATTCACACATGCTATTATCATAGCTGTTTATGTTCCCCCCTCTGCTAATGCTAGCTTCTAGCAGTTAGCATGAGGCTTCACTACCTGCCGAGGGAATTCATACATGCTATTATCATAGCTGTTTATGTTCCCCCCTCTGCTAATGCTAGCTTCTAGCAGTTAGCATGAGGCCTCACTACCTGCCGAGGGAATTCACACATGCTATTATCATAGCTGTTTATGTTCCCCCCTCTGCTAATGCTAGCTTCTAGCAGTTAGCATGAGGCCTCACTACCTGCCGAGGGAATTCACACATGCTATTATCATAGCTGTTTATGTTCCCCCTTCTGCTAATGCTAGCTTCTAGCAGTTAGCATGAGGCCTCACTACCTGCTGAGGGAATTCACACATGCTATTATCATAGCTGTTTATGTTCCCCCCTCTGCTAATGCTAGCTTCTAGCATTTAGCATGAGGCCTCACTACCTGCTGAGGGAATTTACACATGCTATTGTCATAGCTGTTTATGTTCCCCCCTCTGCTAATGCGGATGCAGCCTGTGATGTCCTTCACTCTGTCACTAGCAGGCTGCAGACACAACACCCTCAGGCCCTGCTCCTGATCTCTGGGGACTTTAATCACGTCTGTCCTTCCTCCATACTGCCCACTTTCACCCAGTATGTGACATGCTACACCAGAGACAAAAAAACACTGGACTTGTTTTATGCCAACACTAAGGAGGCATACAACTTATCACCCCTCCCTCCCCTGGGAAGATCAGATCACAACCTGGTTCATCTCCTGCCTGTGTACAAACCTCTCGTACACAGACAACCAGCTGACACTCACACTGTGAAGAGGTGGTCCAGTGAAGCCGAGGAAGCTCTGCAGGACTGCTTCGACACAACAGTGTGGGAGGAGCTCCAGAAGATCAAGGCGAAGAAGGCGGCGGGTGCTGATGGCATCAGCTCCAGGCTCCTGAAGTCCTGTGCAGACCAGCTGTGTGGGACAGTCCAGCACATCTTCAACCTGAGCCTGAAGCTGGGGAGGGTACCACAGCTATGGAAAACATCCTGCGTGGTACCGGTGCCCAAGACCCCCCACCCCAAGGACCTCAGCAGCTACAGGCCGGTGGTGTTAACATCCCACCTGATGAAGACCCTGGAGAGGCTGGTCCTTGTCCATCTTCGCCTCCTGGTGGGCCCATCCATGGACCCACTACAGTTTGCCTACCAGCGCAGCATCGGGGTGGATGATGCTGTCATCTTCCTCCTGCACAGAGCTCTTTCTCACCTGGAGAAGCCTGGGAGCACTGTGAGAATCATGTTTTTTGATTTCTCCAGTGCTTTCAACACAATTAAACCTGTGCTCCTGAGGGACAAGCTGGACCACACAGGAGTAGACCAGCACCTCACATCCTGGATTATGGACTACCTACCTCACTAACTGTCCACAGTACGTGAGGTCTGGGGACTGTGTGTCAGACACAGTTGTCTGCAGTACAGGGGCCCCCCAGGAAACAGTCCTGGCTCAGAACGGGGTCCCCCAGGGAACGGTCCTGGCTGGCTCCGTTCCTCTTCACCCTCTACACTGCAGACTTCAAATAAACACACACACACCCACCTGTCACCTGCAGAAGTTCTCTGATGACTCTGCCGTCGTCGGTCTCATCACTGATGGGGACGACGGAGAGTACAGAGAACTGATGCAGGACTTTGTAGACTGGTGCCTGAGGAACCACCTCCAGATCAACGCAGGGAAGACCAAAGAGCTGGTGGTGAATTTCCGCAGGCGAGGACACGCCCCTCAAACACAGGTGAACATCCAGGTAAAGGACATCGAGATGGTGACATCTTACAAGTACCTGGGTGTTCACCTGAACAATAAACTGGACAGGACAGATAACACCACTGCACTTTACAAGAAGGGCCAGAGCAGACTCTACCTGCTCAGGAGACTGAGGTCTTTTGGAGTGCACATTCACCCTTCACACTCCAACAAAAAAAAGTCTGCTGTAAGATTAAATTGCATATACATACTAGATGGTTTTGCTAGACAATGGCACTAACCTGAATGTAAATGCAGACAAAAAATAAATAAATGAATAAATAAAGATGCATCATAAAGACACATCATAACCACACATCATAACCACACAACATAACGACGCATCATAACGAGAAAAACAGGTGACACAATCAGTAGATACAATAGATACAACGAAACATTAAGCCAAGTGAGCGATCTCCATTGACAAAGAGGTTGTTAAAAGAGCTTTTACACAACCAGAGTATTGTTGAAAGTTAAATAAACATGGGAAAACGTCTTAACAAACAACCTATGGACATAAACAGTGAGCACTTGAACATATTTTTGGCATTCATGGAACCCCATAAGGTGATCTTGCCTGATTTTGCTGTTCAACAACTATGGTTAACACTTCAAAACGTCCCACTTCTACATGCGGCTATTGAACAGCGGTTCTGCTCAAAGCTGCAGCTTTGAGAATCACCTGACCATCTCCTGCTCTATAGAGGAAAACTGGACAGATTTCTCGATGGTCGCTTTTTTGGAAAAATCAAATTAATAGATTAAAAAAATTGCTTGTTGGGCGGCTGCAGTGCATTATGGGTGAACCAGGTGGAGATGCATTTTGTTATAAAATGTCTGTGTTTTATCTTTTAATGCTCCTGTTTTGTTTTACTGACTTTAGTGTGTTTGTTTCGAAGGTTTACTTTAGGTGTTGGACTATTTTTGTGGTGGTTTGTAGATCATACTAGCTGAGGCTTTGAAACCGTGATCGAGACTGATGACACATCTGGTGACTTCGCGGCCCGTGCTCGTTGGGGTTGAGCTGTCTAGTCTGGAGACGAACACATTAACACATGTCCTTCAAATAAAGGAGGAGACAGGACACGTTGTCAGGAATCATGAGGACAATCACCAGCTGTTGAGCCGTGTTATACGTCAGTGTGTTGGATATGCTGGAGCTCCGAGCTGTTTTCTTTTTGAGGTCTGAAGCAGCCAATGAGCTCTTAGTTCCTCCCTCCAGCACCTGACAACACCTCCTTTATTTGAAGGATGTGTTCACAACATATTTGTCTTTGTTTGGTGTCTCCAAACTAGACAGCTCATCTTGGACAGACTGGCTGCACTGAGGGGATCCGTGAAGGTATTTATTTCTGTTTGGTCACTGAATGAAGTTTCATTAGTTATTAGTGTTTAGCATGAATGTGTTGTAGTCTGATGTTATTTCTTAGATTTCCAGACAGCTGAGCTTCAATAATCTACATGATAAGATGACTTCATGGACTCTACTTATGTTACAAGAGTTTTGGGGACAAACAAACAAACAAAAAAAAAAAACTCCTAAACTTAGACTCTGTAAACTGATAGTTTTGTAACTGAAGTGCTTCACAGTCAACTACACTGTTTGCCTTTGCTGTAATTTTTACAGTAAAATACCACAAAATGCCCAGTAAACCTACCACAAAATATGATTACAACAAGTTATTGTAATTGTATTTTGCATAGTATTATGGGTAAAGTGCCTTTATTTACAGTAACTTGCTGTGTTTTTTGAAATTATGGTAAATTACTGTTGACATTTACAGTAATGCTACTATAGGCCTTTGTGATGGTAAATTTATATGTCTAACTTTTAGTTTTAGTCTTTTAGTATAGTAAATTTTAGCCTTGTTTTATTGTATAATTTTAGTTATTTTTATCATGTCTTTGCACTTATATCTTTTAATTCTCTTATTTATGTGGTTTTAGCCAGTCTCTGGTGTTTCCTCACACTAAATTGTTGTAGGGTACAATAGCGCACATTTTATTTGCATGAAAAGTGCTCAATAAAGAAAGTCTGATTGATTGATTGAAATAAATTTATTAAAAATAATATACATGGAAAAAAAAAGCCCATATAAATAGGTTTGTGGTTGCTGCTGCTGCCGCCAAATTTCTTACTGCCGCCACCCCAAGGAGCAGTATTGTTTGCGGGGTTTTTATATATTTATTTTATTTATTATCTATTTATTATACAATTATTTTATTTTCTGCAACTCCTGATAGCTGAGAATTTTCCTATCAGATTCTGAAGAAGACTTAACTGGCTTGAGTCGAGGTAAGTAATACTTTGTGTTTTGGTCTATATCAGCAGTGTTGGGTGTAACGCAGTACAAAGTAACGCGTTACTGTAACGGGATTACATTCGCCAGTAACGCAGTAATGTACCGCGTTACAGTTGTAATTTGTGTAATCACATTACAGTTACTCTTAGACAAAAAAAAAATGTGTTACTTTAGTTACTTTAAACCAGGGGTGTCCAGCTCCAGTCCTCGAGGTCCGCTGTCTGTCTTTGTTTCCCTGCTTCAGCGCAGCGTTGGAGAGCGCAGCGTTGGGAGATATATTTAATTGGGTGAAGACTGTTGTGAGGAGCCAATGACATTTGAGGGATGGGGTGTGTGGCTGGACGTGAGTGGAGCGTGGACACGGGAGGAGCAGGAACTGGAGAGAACTGGAGGAGAGACAAGACGGAGGCCGCGTGCTGCAGAGTTACGTGGAGTTTGTTCCCAATACGAGACCAAACTACCAGTGAAATTGGATGCTGTTACTGTTTCTGTCGGAGGAGTTCGACCAGAGCCCTTTAAGAAGTTGCAACAGTGATAGACTATCCGTTCGAGAGGATAAATCATCCGACGGAGAAAGTTAGCCAGAGTTAGCTGCTAAGCCAGTAGCTAATTGATTCATTTGAGAGGATAATTCATCCGACGACGAAAGTTTGCCAGAGGTAGCTGCTAAGCCAGTAGCTAATTGCTTTGCCGGGACTTTGTCACGACGCTGTCGGCCTGAGAGCTAACGCAACAGAGCCGGAGGAAGCCTGTCAGCTGGACGAGACGACAGAGATACGACAGAGATCCGACAGAGCCGGACCGCGCTGCCGGGAGAGGGTCGGTGCCAGTGACAGTCATGAAACCACTCACAGTGGCTTTGGACATATTACAAGGTGAAGATAACTGCTATTATGGCAGTCTCCTGCCAACACTGGAGATTCTGATGTCAAGGACACTGGCACTGCAAGATGGGCTCTCCCAGATGACAGCAGGCCTGCCTAATGCCATAGTACAGGTATGTATGTTTTAATAATCTTGAATTTGAAAGTCAAAAGCATTATTTTATGAATTTTTAATTTGTTTATTTTTTTTACAGGGACAGCACAAATTTAAAGTAATTGCATCAGAGTTAACTAACAGCTAATTATTAAGATGATAGAATAAATAAAAAGACCATTCATGTGGTCATCACATACATATAAAAAATCTAATAAGTGAATGTACACTACATGAAGCACCGTAAAATGTCAATTCATAATTATTTTTAAACTTTTTAAGTGAATCCACAGATGTCACAATCCCTCATTTACTCACATGGCAACTACAGCTGAGAAGCTAAATCTAATACTATGCACTGCAAATTATACTGTACACAGCCAAGCTCATCAAATCTTTCCATATCGCATTTGCAGGCCATCAAGAAACGATTTGAGCTGGTGCTGGACAGCAAAGATGCTCTCCTTGCTGCTGTCACACTACCAAGGTTTAAAATGCGGTGGCTGAAAGAAGAAGAGAGGAGAGATGCCTTAAAGACATTGCTGATCACTGAATGCCGTGCTTACCCCCCCGACAAGCAGGTTGTACATAGGCCTCAGACACCCACCTCCAGCACAAGTAAGAATGACTTTTTTGACTTTGATGAGGAGGATCTAGCCCCCTACAACCATGAAACTGAAGTCATTGACTATTTGCAGTCGGGGTCAGAGATGGAGATCCTGCACCGTTTCCCCACAATAAAGACTTTATCACTGAAGTACAACACAGCCACACCCTCTAGTGCACCGGTTGAGAGGCTCTTTAGCCTTGGCAGCCTGGTACTGACTCCGAAGAGGAACAGGTTGTCTGACAAACGGTTTGAGAGACTCCTCCTGCTGAGGTATAACCATTTCCATTTCTTTGATGAGAATGTCGAGTAGGATGAAAAAAATCTACTGTAAAGCTATAGTTCACATAATTACAAATTACATTTCATATGTAGTGTTAAGTTATTTTCCTTTGAAGTCTCATTCATTGTCTGATATTGCGATGAGAGCCATTGTCTTATTTTATTTAATCATATAATTTAAACAAACTTTGTTTGTACTGGGTGGTTGGAAGGACGACTTAAGTTATGTTGTAAAGAAATTCAGTTTGCTGATGCTTACGTCATGGAAGTATAAACAGACATTTACTGAGTGAATTAAGATTAGAGTGAAAGCTTTAATCCCAATTTTATTTTGAAACATTTTGCATACAGCAAGTCTTGTAGCCTTTTTTGGCAAATGTTCCAGTCATTTTTTCCAGCTTTGTTGCATTAAAGTGCATAAAAGAGATCTTGTGTATGTCCTCCTCATTAGAATACACATTTGTGCTGATCTGGGCACTGCAGTAATAAAGTTCTAACTATATGTTGTTCATTGGCAATCAAGTTAGGTGCAGCTCAGGTGATATTGCGGAGTAATCCAAAAGTAGTGTAACTAGTAATGTAACTAGTTACTTTCAGCAGCGAGTAACTAAGTAAAGTAAGGGATTACTTTTTTAAAAAGTAACTAGTAATGTGTAATGGATTACTTTTTTGAGTAACTACCCCAACACTGTATATCAGATATATTAATTCACCAGGAACGCATAAAGTTTTTCCCTGTCTACCACATCTGGCTTTCAAAGTAAGTGTTGTCCACGGCTGACAGCCCTGCTCAGCTTTTAATTTGAAATGACACCGGAAGTAGCACTTTCAGCATTAGCGTGACGCTGCCAAGAAGGCTTTACAGGACACAGTTGCTAACGGTCCTGTCGTTTCCAGTTTTTTTCTTTCTTTTTTTCTTTTTTTCTCATTTCAGTAGAAATGTTAAGTAGTAAGAGTTCTAAAACAGAGTGGGGGCGACGTTGACGTGATGTGAAGCTAAGGATTCGGCATTTTTTTCCTTTTTTTTTTCTGTCTCTCTTAAACGTCATTTTTCTGTGCTGCATTTTATTTAATCGTTTGCCTATAATTAAAAGTTATCTCATATATAAAGCAAAATCTTGTTTCTTGTTTTAGTTGTTAAATACAAATGGTCGCAGTCTTTTTTTTTTTTTTTTAACGGTCAGTGACATCACTAACGGTCATTCCCTCGTTTTTTTTCTCTCCCGTCAGTTGTGCTAAAAAAAGCTTTACTTGCTGAGGCTTTTCCCGCCTATATCAGCACAGAATTACCTGGATTATTGTTATAGCTGTCCAACTGTAAAGGTTTTACCCCAACATTTCAGTTTTTTCCTGCGACAGTTTAAAAGACCTGCTCACAAATAGAGGCCATAAATAATTAAAAGCGGACACAATCATTTTAGTGTAGGTTCTGTGAACCTGACCGTGGTCACAGTTCTGTTAATGAATTAATTTATGTTTTAGCTATTTGAAATAAAGCACAGGCAACTATGTTTGTGTGTAAATTTTGCAGCTTTGGATTCCAGAATTAAAACAATTTTGTAGTCACATCAAGAAACATCAACACACAGCTAATTATAGGTTTAGATGTGGAATAGAGCAATGCCCCGCGTCCTACCGAACATTTTCTGCATTCAGGTCTCATATGCACAGGAACCACCGCTATCGCAGGCCTCAGACCAAACACACAACCGTCCACAGTGATCTTACCTGTAAGGTTGAGGCATGTTCTTACGTGGCACAAAATATTTCATCCTTATGTGCTCACCTGAGATTCCATATTAAAGAGGGCAAGAAAGTTACCTGCCCCTTTGGTTGTCATAAATATTTCAGGGTGCGATCATCCTTTGCCACACATATATCAAGGAAACACAACAAAGCAGCAGCTCAGGTGGCAGGTGAGCATAGCAACACAGGGTGTTCTACACAGCCCCTTGATGAGAATTTAACTTCAACGTCATGTGATAATGTAGAGGACAAATGTGATGAAGAGTCATTCTTGCATAGCTTGGCCCATTTTTTCTTGAAAATGCAAGGAAAACGCTGTTGCCTGCTAGCACC
>JAGFBZ010001118.1:0-41144 GCA_018398805.1 Hirundichthys speculiger
GTCCAACTTGAACAAAGCAATAAGAGCTCTTTCTTCATCCAGGCTGTATCCATGAATGCAAAGGATTTCCAACACTGTTCCCCTCAGTGTCTTTCACTCCACAACTAAAGACCAGAGGTCATGGGATATTCCATTCCCAAGGTAAGAGGCAGCTAGCTTAACCCGTTAACATTCCGACGGCCCGCCCGCGGCCGTCAGTCCGAATTTCTGTAGTTTCGAAACTAAACTGTAATTTACACAGCTCAAATGTTACGTGAGGCACTCATGCGACATATCTTTGGAAAGCTAAGATTCTTGTGATTCAATCAATGTAAACCATTTCAGGATATAATCATAACAGCAGGTACAATCAACGCCTTTGTCACACCACAAACAAAAACAGGGAGTTGAAATCGACGCAACTCACCTTATGAGCGTTATAAAAGTCGTCCGATCAAAATTTCCCACAAAAATGGTCTGGTTGAACTCACAAGGTCCAGTCGATCCAATTCATAAAGTATTTAGTCCAAAATGCATTATTATACCAGTAAATATCCAAAAAAACGCCACTGGTAGCTGGTCAGTGTTCAGTAACTTCCGTGTTTTTTTCCTTATAAAACGCTTCTTCCTGTGCGGACGTACGTTTGGCTGATCTCAAAATGAGGGGGGTTGTGATCTTTTGATTGACACCTCATACAGCCATATAGGAGCCTCGCTGCCCTTTCCACAGCCTAAAATAGCCAATAGGCCAACGTTGAAACGAAGCCATCTCCTACTTTGAGTGATGAAAAAACCAGCCATTAGAATCATCATGCTGATGACTGACGCATTGAATAGCCAATGAAATTCTGAAAACAACGATGTGCCGGTTGAAGGGGTGGAGATAAAGGGGAAACAAAGGGACCGATGCGTAATGCAAATTGTTCTTCATTCAGGCTGCGTGCGCAAAAGGTGCGTAACAGCAAGGCGCATCACAGTGTGGACTGTTTCTCAGCGTGTTTGACTCTAGGAGCGTAGAAAATGGCGAAAAGGACGCAGAAGACTAGATTTACAGTCCAAAAGCAATGGAAGAATGTGCTCGTCGGGACAGTGACGAATCAGGAAAGGAGTTATCAGAGGAAGAGCGACATGTCATTGTTGATTCCTGCGCAGAGGATATGTTTGCCGTCGGAGAGGACATTGCTCTGGGATAAGTAAGTATTTGATCAGCTTATATTATATTATTACGTATATATTATATCATAATTGGTAGTATTCTTCATATATTACGTATTACTGTATATTTCGACATAAAAAAGCATCACTTTGAAAAATAGATACAAATGCCTTTGTTTGTGCGTGTGTGGGGGATAGGGGGTTGGGGTGTGTGATGTGTGGTGTTTGTTGGGGGTAGGGTATGTATATGTGTGTGGGGGGGTTGGGGGGGGTGTGCTTGCGTGTGTGTTGTTGGGGGTAGGGTATGTATATGTGTGGGGGGTTGGGGGGGGTGTGCTTGCGTGTGTGTTTGTTGGGGGTAGGGTGTGAATATGTGTGGGGGGGGGGGTTGGGGGGTGTGCTTGCGTGTGTGTTTGTTGGGGGTGGGGTGTGAATGTGTGCCTCTCTACCTCTAATATTTCTTTATTTTCACATAATAGGCAGCCATCTGGGGATTCAGATGTGGACTGGGAGCCAGTCAGCAAGCAGTCACAGAGAGAGGATAGCAGTTCATCAGGTGAGGAGCTCCATCCTCCAACTGTCCAGAGAGGTTCTGCCAGCACCAGAACATCGAAAGGTGTTGCAACATATTTATGTTTTGTATATATTTTTTTTCATTGTTGTTCCAGGTGTATGGGTGGAGAGGACCTGTCTGACGCTCTGATCGGATATTACAAAGTACTTCACAAGACAAGGAAGTGGTACAAGACATTTTTCTACCATTTCATGGACATCGCAATCGTGAATGGCCTTCCTCCTCCACACAGACATTGCAAAGGGTAGAGGAGAGGTCCCTCTGCACCAGAAGGCATTCCGGGAGACCCTCGCCGTGCAGCTGGCAGAAGCAGGGTCTTCCTCCACAGCCAGACCTGTCCCACCTCCTGCTCTGCGTGGAGCACATCACATACTGGTTTATATCAGTGGGCAGAGGACTACTGGTAGGCTGAAGTGCAGGCACTGTCATGCTAAAACACAGTTGAAATGCTCCTCGTGTGATGTGCCTTTGTGCTTCATAACTACAAGAAATTGCTACAGTTATAAATGGTTATAATTGTAAATATGTGAATAGTTTGCTGTGTTGTTGCTGTGTTTTTATATAAATTACATTTTTCCACAACAACACTTGTTTTTGACTCTTTTTATATGCAAAGTTTAGCTTTATGGTTCAGTAACTTTTTTTCAGCAATATTGATAGTGAATCTGAATGTGGGATAAGATACCTCTAAGTGTCACCTTTCATTAGAGGCCAAGATTATGACTGTACGATGAAGCGTTCAAGAGTTATGTCCTTTTATCCGAGGTATTGGCCATGTTTATCCAAGTGCATTTTGGAGTCTCCAAATGTGCCATTTTTGGAAACGCCTAGACATACTCTTACAAAAACGTGTGTAAAATACTCATTTTTAGTGGTATTGTTATCAAATTTGAACTTGCACTAGGTAAGGCTTCATGCTGTGGTCCTATTGTGTTTTCCAGCTAATAAGTCACAGCTGCACTCATCTGCAGACATCTGTTTACAAAAAAAATTCAGGCGGAAATAAAAAACTTATATTTCAGTGTGTTCAAACTTAGATTACTCAATGCTAGTAGCACTTACAGTGATTCTGACAGTTGGAGGAAAAACTTCAGAGTGTTACCTTTCAAAAGAGACCAAAACCATCCATGTGCTACATACGGTTCAAGAACAGCTTTCAATTTACTTTGGGTATGTCTTGGATAGGCGTTTTATGCAAATTATACAGGAATGTTAAGGGGTTAAAGAGGCTCTCGAACAAGCACCACAAACTAGAGCATCCTTTAAGTAGGAGCCAATATTCAATTAAGACAGTTAGAATTTAGGTCCAGGTGTCATGGCCCGGGTCAGCCATGACTGATTTTCTGTATATTCTGTGTTTTTTCAAGTTGGCATTTCTCCATGTCTGTAGTGCTTCCTGTTTTACTTTGAAGGTCTGTCTTGTCTTCGTGGTGTTCAGCTTTTCTTGCTCCCCCTTGTCTTCCAAGGTTATTATCGTTAACGAAAACGTACGAAATAACGAAAACTAGAATTGAAAAAACATTTTCATTAACTGAAATAAAATAAAAACGAGAGTTTTTAAAAAAACGGTAACTAACTGAAACGGTTATGTGTTTATAAAACTATTCTTTTTATTATTTGTTCATTTACATATAACACCCAGTTTCCCATTATTTTACAGTATCTGAACTATGCACTGCATATGCTCACTTGAACATACTGGTCCAAGTGTGAAGTGGCAGCAGTGATTTTTTTTTTTAACCGTTAAGATCCCGTTTCAATTGTGTGATAGTTGATGGACGTGGAACACCCAAGGAATATTTTCATATGTTTTTTTATATCAGAGATAAGCTTGGATATACACCTTTTCGACTTAAAAATTGTGGACATGCGCCCCCTAGTGGCCCAGACATAACTGGAGTGTGCGGTGCTCCAACAAGTAACCCAAACACAGCAGCATGGAGCATTCGTAACAGATAACGCAGACATGTCTTGGATTGATGATGTTAGGCAGTGGCCTCCAGTTACAGATGAAGGTAGTTTATCACTGTTTTTAATGATTGGTCATGGAAATAGCATGATCTATTCCCATAATCAAACACTAAAAACTGTGGGAATACGTGAAAAATGCAACGCTGGCTATAACTAACGTCAACAAGCCATAAAGATTATGCTACTGTAACGTTAACGGTAGCGGTAAATTAGGCTATGTGTTGTTATATTTAATTTATTTTATCATTCTCCTAATTCGTTCATTCATTCATTTATAGGCTTGTGCTAGTGCCGAGGGCTACAGTAGCGTCATACTGCTGTTCTTTCGGCCAGAATCGTCCGGGACTCTCAGCGAGATTGAGTAGTACGAGATCGCTGTGTTCATTTGGAACAAAGTCCTTTCTGTTGATATTTTTCACCCACGTCTTCCTAACTTCTTGTTCTGCAAACAAGGCAGTCTTCGTGCAGTAAAGGCTTGTGTATTTCACATACTTTCTTCTTCCATTGTTGAATTTTCACGCCATTGTTGGCACAGTTTATGAGACGGACATGTATTCCCACTCGACATTATAAAATATATATTTGTAGAAAGAGAAAAACACTGGTTTATCTGCGAGCCTCCAGCAATGGCGGACGGGGTACTTCCGGGGGGCTGGCCCGAAAAGGTCTATATGCAGATTAGGTGTGCGGCAATTAAAAAAAAAAAAAAAGTGTTTTTTTTAAAAAAATACAATTTGAATCTTTTTAATTAAGCCATGAACTGCAATGTGGCCTCCGGGCCAGTAGTGGGTGCACTCAAGTTAAAGGTATGGTGGGAGATCTTTGAAAAACCGGTTCCAGCAATCCAACTCAAGTGAGATTTTAAAAATATACACTTCCTCCCAAAGGCTCTGTCTCCTCCTCTTCAGCCCACCCCTCGAAACCACGGTTCACACGATTCACGACTACATGAAAGCGCACACTGTCTCGAGCAGTCACGGAAGTTCACAAGCATTCGCAAGCACTCACGTCAATTTTCCAACAACAGGTAGCATCAGAGTGGCTGGCTAACTTCAAGCCATGTCGTCTTCTCCGTCAAGGATAACAACAGCCTACCTAACGGTGTCACATAGTACTGTAACCTAGTTGACAGAGTTGGTAGCTTAGCGAAACATGCTGGAATATGTTTGTCATGTCACTCGATGGACATCACCTTTCATTTTCTCACTGACTGGGTGAATAGGCCTACAATATCCGTAACCGATCAGTATGTTATATTATATAATCAGAACGGCATCATCTTACCTATCCCATAGAAACTGGAAGTAGAAACTTGGCATCGGTCTGGAGCCCCTTTTAATTTTTTTAGCTGGCACCAGCGCTGGAAAGCCGTACCGATAACCACTGTTTCTGTTTCGTTCTTCGGTTAGCTTCCGCATGGCTGTTGCTTTTTCAACAACAGTTTTCCCTTTGATTTTGCTGCTGGTTGACGTCTTCTTCTCTGCCATTGTTGCAACTGATCTGTGCGAGCTAACTTGATTTCTGGCTTTCAAATAGCAATGTTGTCTGCTCACCTGATTGCCAGAGCTGTGGGAGGTCCTCGAGTAACGAAACAGTGAGGGGTGGGTGGGAGTGGATTGATATTTGATGGACGTATTAGGCAGCCAATAAATGTAAAGATGATCAGCACATTGATTGGTCAGAGTTTTCCTAATTACACCCTCTAGACCGGACCAAAACATTTTTTTTTTTCAAACATTCTATTTCAGTGGGTGCAATGGGAATGTGAAAAGGTTTTCAGGCAATATTGTAAAAAATGCTGCAAAAAAAGATCACCCACCATACCTTTAATTATGTTTTTGTTGCGCTGCATGTTGTAACAAAGTTTTAAATTTGGCACCACACTATGACATATGCACTTTTGGTTTCTCTTCAGGGTACAATAATAATCCAGAACCTGACCTCGGTGCTGAAGGAGGAGGGACAGTGGAAATTTCCGCACGAATTTAACCCTGAAAACTTCCTTGATGACCAGGGAGAGTTTTTCAAACCAGAAGCCTTCTTGCCATTCTCTGCAGGTATATAAGCATAAAAATAAATTTATTGCTAATGGATCATGTAAAAGACCAATAAATAAATAAAGACAGTCCTAGATGACCTTGAGGGCTTGTTGTGTCTCAGGTCCTCGTATGTGTCTTGGAGAGGGTCTGGCTCGTATGGAGCTCTTCCTCATCATGGTGACTCTGCTGAGGAAGTTCAAGTTCATCTGGCCTGAGGATGCAGGAGAACCAGACTACACTCCAGTCTTCGGGGCCACTCTGACTCCCAAACCTTATAGGATGAAGGTCCAACTGAGGTCATGAGGCCACAGTGAAGTGGTGTGCAGATGCTCAACAGAAGCAGAGTGACCCAAATAAACACTAAGGGCCTGATTTACTAAGATCCTAAATAAAGAGTACTAAATTGCGTGTGCACTGAAAAAGTTTGCGCGTGCTGTTGTTGTGTGTTTTGTGGGTGATCAACTAAGAATGCTCGCGCAATTGATAACGGGTGCAAACCGCAGTATTTAAATGAGGTGTTGCGTGTCTTACGGTTTGCGTCATGGAGAG
Source organism: Hirundichthys speculiger (assembly GCA_018398805.1). Taxonomy (NCBI): domain Eukaryota; kingdom Metazoa; phylum Chordata; class Actinopteri; order Beloniformes; family Exocoetidae; genus Hirundichthys; species Hirundichthys speculiger. The sequence goes on from JAGFBZ010001118.1 coordinate 6,268, forward strand.
TCTGGATAGAAAGCAGGATAGACGCAAGCGCAAAATGAAATTTGACGAGTTGGAGTTAGAGATATTAGTGGAAGAGGCAAATAAACACATTCATGAACTACAGCAAAGAAATTTAAAACATTACCAAAAAGAAACGCAATATGGGAGAAAATCTGCGATAGAATAAATGCAGTTGGTAAGACAAAAAAGAACGGCAGATGAGGTTAAAAGAAGGTGGCAAAGATATAAGGCAAAGAACTAAAGAAAAAGTGGCCTTTAATAAAACTTCGGCAAACAAGACAGGTGTAGGGCCTGCGGAAGAGATGCCTCTAACCAGCATTGAGCAGCAGGTGCAGCTCACCTTCTGCGAGGAGCAGATAACTGGGATACTGGGGTATGACACGCTAGAGCCAACTGCAGAACAAGGTAGGCGCACAATAAGAAACACTTTTTTCTCCATGAAAACACGTGATTTATTTATTATCACAAATAAAAAAATGAATGTGCCTCCTGTGGCAACCTTTTGCTGAATAATACTCGATTTAACATTCAAATAAAATATTTCTCCTTTTGCATGTGCTTGTGACCGGCTCCAAATCAGCCCTTAAGTTTCAACTATCTGGTTTTCATTCATTCCAAACAAATTTACACGAGTCCGAAAGACTCTCTCTCTGCGTATTCTTTGATTTTGGCGATGTCGCCTCCTTGCCACAATAACAGCAGCCATCGGTGCGTAATGCTGGGCAGATTAGCACCTTCCTTTCGAACGTATTAAATACAGACGCAATCACAATCCCCGCAATTACTTTCAGGGTTGGTAAATCTCATTGCGCGTGGTAAATGAACCTATTTGCATTTTCCCCTCCCAGTATTTAGCGCTTTCTGGCGGGTACGCCCCATATTGATTATTCATCAGAGCAAAAGTACTAAATGAACAGCGTGTGCTATTTTGCTCATTTGAGAGGCGCAGTCCTCTTTGCACGCGGTTAGTAGATCAGCTTGCGCATTGGTTTGCGGGTGGTGTCAAGTTTGCACACGACAACAGCACGCGCAAACTTTTTCAGTGCACACGCAATTTAGTACTCTTTATTTAGGATCTTAGTAAATCAGGCCCTTTGTGTATACTTTTTGTATAGTTGAAAAAATGTAAGAGGAAGAAGAAATATGAGTAAAATACAATTTTGTGTGTCTCAGTCCTTGATGAGAGTCATAGTCTTCTATAAATTATAATGCTCTTCATGTCCTGCTCTCCATTTAAGACAGTATGGACTTATTCAGTGTCATCCTCTAGAACAGGGGTGTCAAACTGATCCGTGAAAGGGCCGTGTGGCTGCAGGTTTTTGTTTCAACCATACAAAAACACAGCTGACTTGGTTCATTCAATCAACTGAACTGGCCCTTTCACGGATCAGTTTGACACCTGTGCTCTAGAAAAATACTTTTACAATGATTTGAACAGTAACATGAGCTGAATAACAGGTGCTTGAAGAGGCAACTTCATCTAACTCAGCCATACAAACAGACACAAAACCCATTTCATGGCTTATAGTGATTGAAACCCACATTAGATTATGGTGGAACTATACTATAAGATAAAACTATCAGTGAGCCTTTGCTTGTCAGGACTTGCGACCCGTCTCCTTTTGATGAAAGTTCACCTTTACCACAGAGAAGCAAAGTACACAGGTTGCTGAGGGAGGGCAAATAGCTGAGCTGAGCCACCCTTTTATTGCAACTCAACCAGCTCATCTCTCCAGTTCAGCCAGATCCATACCACCATGTTTGTTTCAGTATTTCTGCTGTGGCTCTGTGTTTTCTTCATTATCCTCCAAATCAAATCTCGGAGGCCGAAGAACTTCCCCCCTGGACCCACTGTCCTGCCCATAGTTGGGAACCTTTTGCACCTGAGCTCAGAAAACCCTTTGAAGGACTTTGAGAGGGTAAGAAAAATAATCAAATAATTGATGATGATATTAACATTGATGCAATTACTATCAATCAAGCAAAAAGATATGCAGCATAATAACTGTTTCAAGTGCTGGTGTACTGTTTTTATGGTTTCTTTCACAAATAAAACCTGTTTGCTGCAAGATGGTAAATGGACTGCATTTATATAAGGCTTTCTAGACACCCTTCTGGTGCTCCCATGCACTTTATATTTGCCTCTCATTCATTCATTTACACACACACTCACACACCAGTGAGCGGCTGCTGCCATGCAAGGCACTGCCAGGCCCACTGGGGGAAAAAAAAAAAAAAGAAGAAATCCTTAGTAATTCCAAGAAATCTTGTAAAATACACTAGTAATTCACAGCATCTATATTCTTTGAACTCCATGTATGTGATTGCATAACATTTCAGTTCAACCAGTACTGCAGGTCACGTTCAGAGAGCTGGTCAAACTTAAATTCTTGATCAACATATGCATGTGCAGACGTTTTTATTGATCGATTAACACATAAAATAAAAGTAAAAATTTGAAAATCTCTGGTTATTCTGAAACAATCCTGTTGCTACCCTGCGTTTGCACAACATTTTATCAGTACAGACTCCATGCAGTTGATTAGCTGTACACTAGTGAATGATTTCCAAACTTGAGGAGACTCTGTGTCCCAACTATCAGTGACACCAGATCCAAATTAACACTTTACTTCATTCCATAAAGATCTATCTGAGATGTATCATAACTTTTAGTTGCGTACTATGAGTTGCTTTCCGTGGTAATTTCCTTTTTACAGCAGTTCTTGCCATTGCTCGCTACAGTTCAATGTGTGCTCTCTAACCACTTCAATTATACATGATCAACTGATAAAGTTCTCTTTTTAGTTCAAACCATGTCCCAAATTTAAAAGTGATAAAAACAATAATCTACACCTCAATGAGAAACAAACTGATCTTTACAAATCTAATAAAATGTAACACTTCCTACAATTATTTCAAATAGTGACATTTTATCTTGTCATCTCCCAGTTGAGTGAATCTTATGGAAACGTCTACAGCCTGTTCATTGGTCCAAAACCAGCTGTTATCATCAACGGACTCAAGGCCATGAAGGAGGCGATTGTGATCAAGGCCACTGATTTTGCAGGACGACCCCAAGATCTGTTTGTTAATGATGTCACCGAGAGGAAAGGTAGACATCATATTTCATAGAACAGATACTGTCGGATTAGATTTCACATATCAGAAAATTGCATAAGTGTTAAGGATCACACGGGAAGCTAAGATAAGTATGTCAAGGTTAAAGGTATTTACTGCTTTTATAATCTGGGTAAGTTCAAGGGAACACTTGTCCACTTCTCATTGTGGACAGGAGACAAGCTGTGGCATTCTGGCAGGTGTTTAAAAAGGAAAAAAGAAATGAATAAACCCAAAAAACAACCTGTGGTACCAAGGGCGTAACCATGGTATAGACATTGGGGGGGTCCAAATGAGAGCCCTCCACCAGAATTTTTTTTAAAGGTGCATTTCCCACAGTTCTGTGATTTTTATTTATTGACCATCTGAAATCACATTTAAAGGAATAGTCTGCAATTTCTCTGAGATAGTAGCAAATAGGATAGCTTCCAGCTGGAAAAAAAATTAAATGCATAAAGCATGCTGATGTAAATATTGTGATTGGAACAACAAAAAAGTCCATAGCACACGATGGACTTTTAATTCCAAGTTAATTTGTATTTTGTTGATTTATCTCAAAATGAATGTCTGCACATTTACACTGAAACGTTTAATGTGAATGAAATCATAGATTTGTACAAAGAATTAAATGTAAAATATTGATGTTAACTGAATATATATACAGATTTATTCATTTGACATTAAAAAAAAATAGTGTGGCCTGTCCTTACAGCCTCCCTCTCCCTGTCTCTCTGTGCTGCCTGCATTATGACCAGATATTATTATTGTACCAGAAGAACAATAACTGACCCTGAGGATCTTTTTAATTTGATACGTTGAATATTTTGCTTGTATTACTAGCGTTACACACACACACATACACACGACACACGGAGAGAGAAAACAGCAGCACACACGGAAGACACATCATATCATATGATACAGTCTCTTCACTTCAAGCTAGCTAGCTCAACTAACAAACTGAGCCCTTTTTAACAAGTTAAATATTTCAAATTAATTAAAAATTAACACACTCAGTATGACAACATCACTCCTCTTTAGCTATCTAGTTGCTTACTGTCTGAAAAAACTTCGTATGTCCTGTTTTTTCTGCTTTTTGGGTAAATACATTGCTCCCTCCTTCCTTTCACATTCAACGCTCTATTGTTTCCTCTGTCGGAGCTGGCGCTTCAAACCGAGAGGCGTTAAATGGGCGCAACCAAGTGTACAATTGGGAGGGGGGTGGTCACACACTTTAGTGTTCCTTATAAACGGAAATAAATTGATCGGTAAATATTCGGAAATAACAAGAGACGGACTGTTGAGCCAGGTTTCATAAAAGGAGGAAATATTTAACATATTTACACATAATATTGGAGGGGACAGATTGGTATTTTCCCAGTATTGGGGGGGGATACGACCCACCCAAAGAATGCGTGGTTACGCCCATGTGTGGTACGTTCATCTTTGGCCCAGTCAGTCTTTGGAGACTGTTTCTCTTTATCACTTTGCACAAAATAAAACTCTGTGGTGATATTAGCAATATATTACAGAAAAAGTATTCATTCACAACCCCTCACAAAAAGGGAAAAAAGGTGATATTCCTAAAACCAGAAAGAGCCAGTGAAATTTTGAAAGAAAACAATAAAAAAGTAAATCCTCTTACCCTTGGACCTGCCTCTGCAGCCACACCTCAGTGCCCCTTCACTGAAGAAACAAAAAAGACTTAACAAGATACAATATGTTCAAAGAGGTATAGACAATACGATGAGTTCAATCAAATAAACATGAGCAAAAACTATTACTAAATAAATACAACTCATCAGATGTTTCAAAAGGCCTAATAAAAAAGAAAATGTTTTAAAAGGGCAAGTAGAGACCTGGTGTTACTGAAATATAAGTAGGGCGGGGCAATGATTCAAATTTTGAATCGTGATTAATCTCAGGATTTCCGTGATTAATCACGATTAATCACATTAATTAAAGAAAATCAAATAATGAATTCAAAAGTTGTGTAAAATGCACTTTTATTTAAATGTTCTGCTGCTATATGAACTAAAGTGCCAGAACATTTGTTGTTCAAACACTTTTAACATCAGCACTTGTCAGTAACACATATTCAGCGTAAAACTCATCTTAGAGAATGTAAAATAAAATAAAGCTTATTGCCACTGCCAGGGCATTAATGTCATACTGTTTTTTTTTATGAAAAATAAAGTCTACCAACAAAATCCTGAGCCACAATCATAACATTAAAACAGGCAATTTCTGAGGTAACAGCAGAAACTTTTAACGGAGAGTTCAACTTTTCATTGGTTACAAAAAACCTTGTTTTTGTCGAATCCCCCGTCTGGAAGAACTTTAAAAAGAAAATGTCCATGTGAAAGTTCTGTAACTTTACCGTTCTCCATGTCAATTTTAGCTTTTCCGCATGTTTACTTGCCAATATCTTCTGGTTCCGCAGCAACCAGTAACAGACTTTTCAAAACAAAAGTATGTGAGCAACATGCATTAATTCGTGATAAAATAAATGTTGGCATTAATAAATTCATGACTTAATGCGACAATAATGCGTTATCTTGTCCAGCTCTAAATATAAGTCTACACTCCATGACTCTTCAAGGGTGAGTGTTTAGGTGTTCAAACTATCTTCATTCAGAAACACACTCCTCTTGTTAAAATTGATAGTTTTAAAAAAGGAAGATGGCAGTGGCTAAAACACCAGATCCAAGGCTTCTAAAATAGAAATATCTTGCTATCAGCTTCACTATGTTACTGCTGAGGTTTATGTTTTCTGTGCTCTTATGCCAGCGGGAGTGATCCTGGAAGATTATGGCCCAAGTTGGAGGGATCACCGTCGCTTCGCTCTGATGACCTTGAGGAACTTTGGACTGGGGAAGAATTCAATGGAGGACAGAATTACTGATGAGATCCAGTACACCATTAAAACACTGGAAAATAGCATTGGTATGCCATCTATGGGTCCACATATCTTAATTTTATTTTTTTGCTACCGACTCTGCATGCTCTTTTGTATTACTTTGAAGCGCTGATATAACTTTCTTCTATAGGTAAAACCCTTTGGATTGTGCAATAATGTGTCATTCTTTTGTCTGTATTTTATCTGCCACAGGTAAAACTCTGAGTCCTCAGCTTATGTTTCATAACGCGGCCTCCAACATCATCTGCCAGGTTCTATTTGGAACACGATATGAGTATGATGATGAGATGATCAAACTGATTGTTCAGTGCTTCACTGAAAATGCTAAAATAACCAATGGACCCTGGGCTATGGTGAGTCATAGTGCAATTTTCATCAAAGGGTCTTTTTTTTGCAACCCTAGTCACTTCTTCCTGTAGGCCAAGAGATGACTGGGTCAGAGATCCAAAATACATTTGAATGTTTTTTAACCAAAACTAGTGACAGAAGATCCTGAGTGGTAGATGATGCTTCCTAAAGATGATCAAATGTTCCTTCAAATTAAAGTGAAATTGATATTTTAACATGGGAAAAAATATTTCGTGCTCCTTTAAAAACTATTTGAATAGAAAAAAAATAAGGCACTCTCCATCTGTATCATAGTTGGAATTTCTGAGTTGCAGTTCAAAAGTTTCAACTGAAGTCCCCCCGAAGTTGGTGGTCAAGAGATGACTGGGTCAGAGATAACACAACATTGTTTTGAATTACTAATCTAAGCAATGGCCAGCAGCAAAAATGGCTAGTCAGACATTTGGAAAGGTTGATTTTACGACATGAGTTTGAAATCATTCAAAATTCTGAATTGTGACCTCTGACGTGTACAGAATGGACCATACGAATGTTGGTATGAAAATAAAGTCATGCTTTATCTTTCTTTACAGATGTATGACTCTCTTCCCCTGGTTCGGAATCTGCCACTGCCCTTTAGAAAAGCCTTTAAGAATGCAGAGGTAATATAAGAATTAATATTTTTAACCAAACACCCAAAGTACGAGTAATCTGTAGTATGTACTACCCATTTAGCATGGTTAATGAGGCAACACAGAAGCAACATGACAAACAATGTTCATACCGTTTCTTCATTCAACACATCTCTTCTTCGCTTGTCCTCTCTTCTTCTGTTGATTTGGTTAGTTTGAAGGTGCTCTGTCACCACCTATTGAGTGAAATGCAGCTTAGATGAGGTAGGAAGGTAATTAGGTAGATAGATAGGTAGGCAGCTTGGAAGGTACACATGTAGGAAATATTATTTCTACAAAAGCTTTCATGAGCATAAAAACATTTTAAGTGTCTCAAGAACAATCTACATTCAGACATCTACAGTAACCATCCATCCATCCATCCATACATACATACATTATCTATGCCAACTTAATCTTATGCAGGGTCAAGGGGATCTGCTGGAGCCTATCCCAGCTCTCTTTGGGTGAAAGTCAGGGGTCCATCTTGGACAGGTCACCAGTCCATCGCAGGGCCACACATAGACAAACAACCACGCACACTCACAATCACTCCTACAAGCAATTTAGAAGCACCAATTAACCTGACTTTTAGGTCTTTGGACTGTGGGAGGTAGCCGGAGTACCCGGAGGAAACCCACGGAAGCACGGGTTTGAACCAAGAACCTTCTTCTGTGAGGCAACAGTGCTACAATAACCAATAATAGAAAAGTAACATACTAGGCCTTCTAGGCTTCTTCTATTAATTTATTAATATTTTCATTAGTATTTAATCTGGATACAACATTTCCATCACAATGTTATATTTGGGTAGGCCAGCAAGGTCAAAAAGACCCACAAGTAAGTATTTTGTAAAATCCCTCTCTTATTATTATTTTGTAAAATCCAACATAATGAAATGTATTAGTATGACTCACTTCAGTCCAGCCTCTCGTGCCTCTTATTAGCTCCTCCCTTCAATACATAAACATCAATACCTGATTATACAAGGAAGGAAAGTTCCTTGGCTCAGGCTTTGGCCTACCAGATTTAACAATGAAGTCATGAATGTAAATGAGAGCAAGGAAAATGAAAGCATTCCTTTGCTCTTAATCTGATGTCAATATCAACACATGGAAATATTAATACACTAATGTAAGCGAAAAGTACATTACAACATAGATGCTGAAAATCACTGGTCACCTTGACTCGCTGTTACAGCTCTGCCAGATTAACATTAACACATATTTCTTGAAGAGACAATAATACAAAGATGAGGAAAAACAAGAGTCACATGAGAGGAGTAGGAAATACACAGGAAAAAAACACGTGACACATAACTGAACATGAATTTCGACTACAGAAGAAAACCAAAAACGATGGCCTGAAATGCAACGCGTTCATCTTTACTGTTGTTCTTCACTCAACCTGTTTCCTTTGGCTAAAATCACCACGCTAGTGTCCTGCCAGGTGTCTCTCTGGTTGCTTCAGTTTCTTTTTCCGGATGAAGGTCATATCTACCTTCCTGTTTAAATTTCAAGGAAATGCAGCACGCTTGTTGTCACAGTTTAACCATCTACAGTAACTAAATTACTGACTGGCAGGTACTGTAGCATATATTTCAGTTACAGAACTTGAATTGAATTGAATTGAATTTTTGAGAGGAACAAAATATGTAATTGTGTGTATCACTGTATACTATGTACTATATACTTATATGTACATTTATTATTAGATTGTTCGAAATATTGGAATTGATTTGGTGAACGAGCACAAGAAAACCAGAGTTCCTGGAGATCCACGAGACTTTCTTGACTGTTATCTGGATGAAATGGTTCAGGTGAAGTTGAATACTTTACAGTAACTCTAAAATTGTAAGAAACCTTGTTGAAGAGATAGATCTATTGGTTTTGGTGTGTTGATTTCTATATGCATTCTGGCTGTGAAGTTTTCATCTCCTCCAGTGAGAGCATCAATAAGTTATGAAAGCATTTTGACCTTACTTGTAATGATCTTACAACAATAACTCTCTCTTTTTAGAGGGGAGATAATTCTTCATTTTCAGAGGAAAAGCTCGTTATGTACGCTCTAGATCTTCACTTTGCAGGGACTGACACCACCTCCAACACCCTGCTCACAGGCTTTCTTTACCTGATGAACTACCCACACATACAAGGTATTTTTGCATGCCTCAATAGGAATGGATGCTTTTTGTCATTAATCTATTGTTTTAGAATTGCCTATCTAGGATTCACATCTGCCGTGACATTCAGACATCGACTGGAATCAACATAAAATGTCACACCGATAGTAGCATGCACAGTACAGGGATCCTGCAGCAGATTTGTTTTACTTGAGTTACAGATTAGATTTACTTCTGTACCAGAACACTGTTTAGTTATGTCTATGATAGTCATCCAGTCCTGATTCAGCAAAAAGGCTTGGTTTGGAAGAAATGGGCCTTTTGTTTTGACAGAATTTTTTTTTGTTTGTTTTGCTTCTTTACATTGTAAAGTGAAGCCTTTTGTCGTGTTTAAAGAAGATTATGCAGCTAAATTCTGAATGAACACAAGAGGGCAGGGTTAGAAAAGTTAATGGTTTGTCATGGAGCATCTTCCCTTATGTCAGCTTTTTGGTATTGAAGACACTTCTATGTCCGATGTCATTTTTCTTTCTCAGAGCGATGTCAGCAGGAGATAGACCGGGTTTTGGAGGGGAAGGATAGGGTCAGTTTTGAGGACAGACACAATATGCCTTATGTGCAGGTAAGATTTAGAATTACAGGCTTCTCATTTTTTAATGATTTCCATTTCATAGTCAGTTGGAGGTCATGAAATCATAAAGTTTAAATATAATACTTGTCTCCTAGGTATTTTTGTATGGTCATCAACATACTGTTACTGTTTATCAGATTTTTTTATGGGTCTGAGTTCCTTAGATCCTGGACTGCTTTTTCTTCTGCTCCAACATGAATAAGAATAAAAACCCATTTTTCATCCAGGCTGTAATCCACGAAATGCAAAGGATTGCCAACGTTGCTCCTCTCAGTGTCTTTCACTGCACAACTAAAGACACAGAGCTCATGGGATATTCCATTCCCAAGGTAAGAGGCAACGTGGTTGAACTTGGCAGGAGAAGCACCAAAGTGTGGAGTGTGCTTTATGACTTTTGTTCTAATGGTTTTTCTTCAGGGTACAATGATAATCCAGAACCTGACCTCGGTGCTGAGCGAGGAAGGACAGTGGAAATTTCCTCATGAATTCAACCCTGAAAATTTCCTGAATGACCAGGGAGAGTTTTTCAAACCAGAAGCCTTCATGCCGTTCTCTGCAGGTACATGAGCATAAACAAACATTTTATATGTGACGTCACATCTACTGAAAGAGTGAATCAAAAGAGACTGACACAGATGACTCTTGTTGTGTGTCTCAGGTCCTCGGACGTGTCTTGGAGAGGGTCTGGCTCGTATGGAGCTCTTCATCATCGTGGTGACTCTGCTGAGGAAGTTTAAATTCATTTGGCCTGAAGATGCAGGAGAACCAGACTTCACTCCAGTCTATGGAGTCACTCTGACTCCCAGACCTTATAGGATGAAGGTCCAACTGAGGTCAGAGTGACTCCATAGACTGGAGTGAAGTCTATGGAGTCACTCTGACTCCCAAACCTTATAGGATGAAGGTCCAACTGAGGTCGGCACAGTGAGGACACAGATGCTCAACAGAAACACTGGAAGCTTATCATGCATGTCAAATTCCTCCTTTCAATCAGGAGTGTGTGATCCTCTTTTTCAAGGTATTAGCTCATACAACCCCAGATAAACTTATATCTTATAAACTTATAAATATAAAGAGGCATCTCAGTCATCGAGCTCCATGACTGTTGATCTGGTGCTACTGATTAGCTAAAAGTTACCAACCGTGCTGGTATTAAATAGTGTTATGCCCCTTAACCTGTAAAAATGAAAAAAAAAAAAAAAAGTTTCTAAAATGAAACTGTAAAATGCTTTTTATTGTATATATCACTTGTGTACGTGTATTAAGCAAATGTCATTAATTTATATTAAATTCATGGAAATGTATACGTTCTTTTTGTGATTATTGTTTTTAAGCTTAGTGTGAAACATATTTGTGTTGATGATGAAGGAGAGCTGTGGATCATTACATTGTTCAAACATAATCTTTAACCCAGCTCAGGGTCATGAGTGCTTTGGAAATGGTTTTCAGTGGGATTGCTTCATCCAGCTTTCACTCTATCTTGACTGTTTTTTTCAATCTGATGTTGAAATACGTGACAAGAAAAAGTCCTGCCATCACCTTGTTTGGCTCTATGGATGGTATTAATTAGAGATGGAAAAGGTTCAGGCAGGTCATGGAGTCTACTTAGCCAGTGCATCAGCAGATGGAGCAGCTGCTCTTTATACTTGACACAACAGCTCATGACTCACTTAACAGTTCACATCAGCTGAGTAGCCAGATTTTTTTTTTCCCTTTCTGAACATTCATGCATGGAAACGTCTCATGATCCCTGAACCACAATCTCACAGTTTCAGCCTGATGAATCGCGGAATTGTGAACATCAAGGAATAAAAACATTTTATTGGCAGAAAAACATGGCCATTTCTTGTGCACATGATGTCACTGAACCTGTTCGGAGGTCCGACAATGACGCCTTGTGGTGGAGATGTAAACTGCAGCCACATGGTCAGCTGGCCAGTCCAGATGGGGATGAGCCGGGAGTGAAGGAGGCAGTTAAGCATGTGCTGCATTTATAACCTGTAAATACTAAGTTTTTTACAGATCCAATGTTCTTTAGGTTTGATAATATGTGTAAGTTTAGCACCCTTTGTGGAAACAGCTAGTTACCTCCTTGCTATCTTAGTGAACACGATTGCTTTGCCTTGAAACCTTTTTTGGGACTGCTTTGATGGCACCTGTGAATATTAACACTGAGAACTGTTAGCATTGGAGAAATAAAGTTATTGCCATACTCATGTTTTTTTTCTTAATGTAAATTACCTTTAATTGTTTGATCCATTAAAAAACTGTTGTAAGTTTATTTATTTAGCTTTGAAGTCTGTTTTGTTTGCAGGCCACACATGCATGTTCACTACTCCAGCTGTTCCCAGACTTTTTTGTTTTTATCTCACCATGTGCCCGATCTTCCGCCAAACCTCCTAAAGCCGCTATTAAGGGATAGCGGCTGCCTCCGCTGGCTCCTGGATGTTTTTACCCCCCCGACGCTTGACGGACTGGGCACTTCGCGCAGCGAGCGCACAGACTGTTTAGCTGGACACTCCCCCTCCCCCCCCCTCCCCCCACCTCTTTCCTGACCCATATGATGTCTTCGTAATAAGTTTGTTATGCTTGTGCTGAGGTTTTTTTTGTGAATCCCACAACATGTGCCTCTGATCAAGGACATGTGGTGTGAGACACCTCTTTTTTATCCTCTCCCCCCCCATCCCCTATGTGATCATATTTTCTTCTGCTAAAAGTGCCCTGGCCGGAGGGTGGTGTACTTGGGCATCTGTGTGCCTGAGTATACTGCCCTCTGACACGGTAGAAGCGCTCTTATAGCGCTGACCCAAGCACCGTTGACTCCTGTCCATATGTTGTTGTTGTTGTTTCTGTATGTTTCTCTTGGACGGTGTACTGGGAAGACAAATTTCACTGTGTTGGGACGCTGGCTCAGTGACAATAATAAATCTGATTTTGATTCTGATTCTGATTCTGGGTAGCGGGAGGGACGTTCCCCTACAAAAAAACGCAATCTTCCACCTTCCTAAACCCGTGATCTTACCTGTGCTAACCGCTATATTATGCATATATTATGCATAGGAGTGGTTAGGGCGTTCAACCTGTTTAACCAATCAGTGCGTCAGTAGCCATTGCCTTTAAGAGTAGGTTGCGCTATCCCCTATTAGCAATCTTCCGCTTCCCTAAAGCCGCTACCCGCAAACTGCTATGGAGCGTCTTTTCATACAGATCGGAGCAGCTCTCATGGGCAGCTCGTCGGGGACTCTGCTGTAGAGCTTCCTCCTCTTCTTTCGTCCTTCTCCTCTGCACTGATATATAACTAGCTCTAACTCATGTGGAGCAAATGATTTAATCTTTTTTTTTTTGTACTCCAAGAAGTTTCAACAAACTGCTCAGAAAAAAAAGAGCCAGTTAGCTTCCAAGAAAGCATTTCTTAACTAGAAAAGCACTCGGAGAGCGCAGACCTCCGCCAAGCACAACAGTTTTCCCTTATAGCGATTTACAGATTGTGATAAAATCCGCGTTCTAGATCAGATCCGGATCAGCCTCTGAAATTTTATAGAGGTTTCCATTGTCAATCCCTGAGTGAAATTTCATGAGTTTTTGGCAATAATTAACGGAGATATTGAGAAACAAAATTTCCAGCCCCATTGACTGCAATGTTATCAAAAATTTGAAAGTGATCCAGAGTCCAGGATTTCTTCCGGATCACAGCCAAAATGAAACAAGTTTTTCCTTTTCACATTTCTGACAACTCCTGAAAATTTCCTCAAAATCCATCCATAACTTTTTGAGTTATCTTGTACACAGACAGACAGACAGATAGATGAACGCCGGCAAAAACATAACCTCTTTGACGGAGGTAAAAATATTTTTACACAGACAATTCCTATCGGCTACCTGAAAGTCCCAGATAGTTGGTGCGCTACCGCTAAACACGCTCAGGCAGAGCCGTGAGAACATATTATCAGCAGTGGGCGCCAGGAGCAGCTGTGCGCACAGCTGCGCCAAGACGTACCAAGACGCACAGCCGATGTCCTTTTTAAAATACTGCAGAACAAAGCATTGGATGAGCATTGAGCCAGAGGAGCGCAAGGAGAGGGCCAGCGCACGAAGGGATACGGGCGCAGTACAAGAAACTCCACAGTAGTGTTCTGTGATCTCCTCGTTTCCTCCACAGCAGACATCTTAATGAGATCATGCCACAGCTGTACAGACTGACGTGTCTGGCCGGGACTAATTTCCCCTTCTACCACAACTGCTGACCAGACATCCTCTGACCTCAAGAGAATAAAAACGTATGCAAGAAATACGGTGATGCGTAATCGAGAGGTTGAGCCGTTTGTGCACGTTCACATGTGACCACTATTATGCCATTTGGACGCGCGCTCTTTTACGCGCCGACATGCGGGTTGCGCTTTCCGCAAGCAGGTGGTCTGAATACCTGCTACCCGCTATCCTAAAACCCGCGATCGCAAGATACCGAGTTTGCAGAAAGCGCAAATGACATGCCCATGCCCATTGCCACACCTACAATGCGAATAAGGGATTCGGCAAAGCGGATAGCGGCTTTAGGGAAGTAGAAGATTGCATAGCCGCTAGCGGGTAGTGGCTAGGGGTAGGTGTACGATCAAGCCACAATCTTCCTAGAAGTATACATTCAAAGGTTGTGTGCTGTCAAGTAAAATATATGTTTCAACTTATAGACTGATCCTTTCCTCATATGTTCAAATCTCTTAAAACCCTCTGAATTGTTTCGACACAGTCTCCGCTGGTTTTCAGGTTACTTTCTGATAATTGGGCCGTGTTTTTGTACAGGATGTCATCCCACTAAGCAGAGAAATAAGAGTACATCGGCTAGATAGTAGTAAAAAGGTCTAACAAATAGCAAAAGACAGATAATAATAATTTGAATTTAAAACTAACATCACAACTTCGATCTGACCAACTGAAGTAACCCCATATCATTTTACTACCCCAAGCACATGATTGCATGGTAGATACAAGATATGATGAATGAATCATTTCACCTACCATTGATCCTCCCCTGATGCCCCCTTCTCTCTGGAACAGGGTAAATCTAGACTCATCAGACCATATTCCTTTCTCACTGTTGCAGACTCCAGTTTTTATGTTTCCTCACAAACGTAAGATCTTTTTCTTTCCCTTATTAGCCTCCATGTTTCCACAAAAGTGCACATCTGTTTAGTCCCAACACCTTGAGTAATCTTCACATGGCACATGTGGAACTTATCTTGTTTTCTTTAGAAATATTACTGTAGGTTCTACTCTTGATTTTCTTTTATTAGATTTCACCAAACTTTAGTGTCCAACTAGATTTCTTCCTTGATGACAGCCATTCACCAATATCCTCTCAGGTTTTCAATAATTCTGATGTGTTTTTTTTTTTTAAATCCAACTTCAGTAGTTTGCACACAGTTTAAAGGAGGAAGGACAAGAAAAATAATACAAGAGGCCTGTTGCATGAAACCAAGATAAGGGATTAGGCAGGGATATGTCAGTTGTCCTGAGTGAACTCATTCTCCAGTTGGTTGCATGAAAGTGGGATAACTTAAAATGGAAATTTATTCTGTGCAGCTATCCTGGTCTGGACCAGGGCAACAACCAGGATTTCTTAACTCTTTGATTTAATCTCTTCAGTCAGCTGTCACTTTGATTGGAAATTAATTTAATTAACAGTTATTCACAAATTTCTTTTTGCATGCCAACTTATTTTTATCAGCCTACAATAAAATCCTACAGCCAAACTGTAATTCAGCATTAAATCATCATTATATACAGTCCCTTTAGGCTATAATTATGAAGGTCTTTGCGTATTTCTTTTCAGTATTATTCCAGTTGTTAAGATGGGTAGAAACAGCTGGTCTCACAGAGGTGATTACAGTTAAGTAAGTGATGAGGGTGATCGTCTGCTCCATATAATGTTCCGTTTATGTCATGTGTGTTTCTTTCACCATGACGTGCCGATTTTTAAACATGTGATTTCGATGAAGCAGCGCTCTATAGAAGGGCTTTCTGATGGGTGGGCTGCAGGAATATTTTCCTGACCCCCTGGTATATCAGTGACAGGCCTACTTTACTTAAAGTAAATTAAATTCATGAAGAACACATACAAGATAGAACAAAAATGAACAAAGCTATAAATAGAAAACAATAAGGAAATGCAGCTATTAAAATAATAAATTTGAATTCATGCTTGAGGGGTTTGAGGAAGTTTTTCCAATGCCAGATACAGTATCTAATTTAAACTAATTCTTAAATTTAAATGTTAAATAAAACTAACAGAATTTAAATTGTGGATATGGTACATCTCATAGACTGTAAATAAATAAACAGTAGGTCTATAGAGAATTTCCATATTTTAGATGTCACATTTCTCCACCAAACAGCACATAATCGTCTGTTGAAGAATTTCTTTTCCACATTTCCATTAAAAAAACATATTATATCTGTAAAGCTTCTTCATTGTTTCAACAAAGTGTACATTTAGATTCCAAATTCCAATTATAACTTATTAGAATTTTTTTTGCTGAATAACAGTTAGGAATTAATTTAAATAAGCTCTCCTTTACTTTACTGACCAGTAGATGGCAGCAAAAAGAACATTTCCAGTTTAATATCTCAAAGATGTTTGATCAAAAATAAATGTACCATATTGGCCTGAATATAATGAAATTAATGAAATGAAAAATACTTTATTAATCCCAGAAAGGGAAATTCAACATTAGGATGACTCTCATTATAAGTCGACCCCTATTTTTCAAAAATAATTTTTGGGAAAATATGAATATAATGAAGACAATAAGGTTATTCATAAAACAACTTTTTATTGTACAATTACTATTAAAAAAAATCACACAGAGATAACATTCTGCTGTTTTGTTAAACATTGTAATGATATAATCTTTTTTAGGAAGTATGGTACAGGTACGTGTCAGGTTTCCATGTTATCTAAGATCAAGGTATAGTACTATTTAATAAACTTTCTCTCCAAAAATATCTAAATGTTCTGTCCCTCTGATATTCTCATTCCTGATCCTATTTTTCCTGGTCACTCCCAAAGAGAAACTCAACATTTTAACCTCCAACTCTGCCTCCTGTCTTTTCCTCAGCACCACAGTCTCTAAACCAACAACATCTCAGGTCTCACTATCATCATATACACCTTTCCTTTCATTCATGCTAAAACATTTATCACACTTGACATTTTCTCCACCCATTCCAACCTGCTTGCACATGCTCACCTCTTTTCCACATTCTCTGTTGCTGTAAACTGCTGACCTCAAGTACTTAAAATCCTCCACCTTTTTTTTTTTTTTTTTTTTTTTTAAATCTCTGCTCCCTGTAGCCTCACTGTTCCACTTGGGTTCCTCTCATTCACACACATGTATTCTGTCTTTCTGCTGCTGACCTTCATTCCTCTCATTTCCAGGTCATACCTCCACCTCTCTAGCTTTTCCTCTACCTTCTCCTTGCTCTCTCCAGATCATAATGTCATCTGCAAACATCCATGGAGATTCCAGTCTAACCTGTTCTGTCAGTCTGTTCATCACCATAGAAAACAAGAATCGGTTCAAAGCTGATCCTTGATGCAGTCCCACCTCCACCTTGAAGTCCTCTGTCACACCTACAGCACACCTCACCATTGTCCTCCAGCTCCCATCCATGTCCTGCACCACTCTAACATACTTCTCTGCTACTCCAGACTTCTTCATCAATACCAGAGCTCCTCTCTTGACACCCTGTCATCTGCTTTCTCAAAGGTCTACAAAGACACAATGCAGAACCCTCCCTTCTCTGTTCCTCAAAGCAAATGCTGCATCCGTGGTCCTCTTCTCTGGCATGAAACCATACTGCTGTTTACTGTTCTTTACTTCTGTTCTTAGTCTAGCTTCCACTACTCTTTCCTATAATTTCATTGTGTGGCTCATCAACTTTATTCCTCTGTAGTTTCCACAACTCTTAACGTCTCCCTTCTTCTTAAAATTAGACACAAGGGTTAGGGTTAGGGTTAGGCTTCATTTTTTTCATGGATCCTCTAAGATCTTGTGGAATGTTCTAGTCTAAAACTCTACTGCCACCTCTCCTAGACACTTCCATACCTCCAGTCCTCCACCTCCTTTTCAGTGTCCTCCTCCTCACTTCAGCCTTCCTAACCTTTGCCACCTCCTGGTCCACAAGGGTGACCTCTTCTACTTTTTGTTCTCTTTCATTCTCCTCATTCATCAACTCTTTCCATCTTTTTCCATCCTCACTGAACTTCTGGAGTCAGTTTGCTGCACTGAAAGTAAAGAGGCTGAATAATATTGCACGCCCCACTTTACAGTTTTTTATTTGTTAAAAAAGTTTAAAATATCCAATAAATTTTGTTCCACTTCAGGATTGTGTCCCACTTGTTGTTGATTGTTGACAAAAAATTAAAATTTAATACCTTTATGTTTGGAGCCCGAAATGTGACAAAAGGTTGAAAAGTTCAAGGGGGGCTAATACTTTTGCAAGGCTTTTTGCGAGGGTTTGGATTAAGGGCCAAAAATTGAGGGTTAAGGGCGAGGGTTGAGATTGAGGGTTAAGAGAGGAATTGGAATTCACCCTTAGTCAAAGCCCAAATCTCAACCTTACTGAAAAGGTGATATTATTTAAAGGTTGCTGCACACAGGCAGAACTTTTTCAACAAGAGGTTGGTGGAGTTCTTAAAGAACAGATAGAAAACCGAATAGTTTGATGAGCCAAGCTTATGGAGGCATGCACAAAGACTTGGAGAAATAATTGGTGCAAGAGGGGGTCCAAAAAAATATTGCCCTTGGGAAGGGAGGAATACAGTACTTATGTACAAGTTTTCAGCTTAATGAGATATTTCTGGGTTGTTTGACAATTAAAAATGTTTTGTACCATCAAGGTGAAAGATTCTATTTGCTAAATCTTAATTGGAAGCGTAAAAGGCAGAAATGGGTGTCCTTGGGCCTCATGTACAAACCCTGCATATGTACAAAAAATTGACATACGTGATTTTCCACGCTGACATCCGGATGTACAAAAAATTGACTTGAACGTCAGAATGCACAGTGCGCCACGCACATTTCATAGCTGGTGTACACACTTTTCTTGGAGCTTTTTCTGATCAACCCACAACTCATATATCCTTCAAGATGGATGTTGGAGTTGAGGCTCTGTTAGTACTCTGGCAGTTGTAGAGTGATCGGGCAGTTGATAAAGTTGGTGGTTTTACCTTGACAGGACCGGGGGGATGCTCCTGTATCACCCTGACAGGGTGAGCCGCATTCTGCCAACACAATGTGGCGCAAATGGTGTGAGATCATCGACCTCAGATCCACCACCTGTTCAGGTCACGCTTTGAGAGGCTCTCCGCTTCACCTCCACTTTTCCATCTGTGCAGTTTTCTGAGCCTACCACACGCTTCCAATCCACTTTATTTTTTTTTACTTTTACTATTTATGCCAGAGGATAAAGTGCCAAATTAAATATTTTCCCAAGGCTCAACTCCAGTAAGGAGTGTCTCGAGTTCACACGCGGTGAAATTTCTCTTTTTCCACTTGCTTTTGCCATTTTCTTTGTTTAGATGAGTGGTTTCCCATGTCTGTCTATTCTCATTATCATATTCAGATTGGTCTGTTAGAGTCAGGGGACTCTAACGGTCAGGAGCACAACACTCTGTCCAAGTGTTGTGCTCCTGACCGTGCGCTTAATTTCAAGTTGATTGTGATGTACAAAGAAAATGGGCATTGATTGGCACGGTTTAGTACATCTTAAACAGAGTCATGCTTACTGCCTATCATATTTATACAAGAAAAAGTATACGGTTGCACATATTTTGTTGATCCCCTTTTCTCCACCTGCATGACTACTACTTGGTTTAGATTCCTCACAAGTTTGCCTCGATCACTGCTGAAGTTAGCTGGCTTGGTCAAGTCACCCTACGTTCACTCCAAAGCATTCATCAGTGTGAGTGACAGAAAAAGCACTAGAAATGCCTGCACTATGTAGAAAGATATCTGTGTAGATTTGTACTAATGAGTTGTAATATTAAAATTGTATTTTGGGGCCTTATTGTATAATGTTGAGTCATGAGTCCATGACTTCTGCTCTAGATTCTGGTCTGTTGAAGGCCACCACTTCTGTTTATTGTTCTGGCTCCATCAAGTCGCTATGTTTGGACACGTAGGCGTCTAGACAATTTATCTTAAGGTCTCCGTGTTTTTCATGTGACACTTAAGACGACTTTTATATTTTATATTTATTCTTATTTATATTTTACATGGGTGAACATGGTTTGTAGTGTAAAGCACTTTGACTGGCCATCAAGACTAGAAACAGTCAATAAAAATCCTGTCCATATGCTCTTTAGAACACCTACAGAGCTGTTCACCCCCATCTGAACTATCTGTACAGCAATGTCATGCTAATTTACCCTGCACTCTAAATTTACACTAACTCAGTGAGAATGTACAGGAATTGGACAATGAAACTGAAACACCTGTCATTTTAGTGTGGGAGGTTTCATGGCTAGATTGGACCAGCCTGGTGGACAGTCTTCATTAATTCCACACAGCACCAGTAAGAGCAGAGTGTGAAGGTTCAGTTATCAGGGTAAGAGCAGTGTTTTGGTTAAAATATTGCAATGCACACAACAACATGGGTGACATATCAGAGTTCAAAAGAGGACAAATTGTTGGTGCATGTCTTGCTGGCGCATCTGTTGGATGCCAAGGACCCCCCAGAGCATCAACCCTGTGCCTGGAAGGACCACGCCTGGACACCCTTGCCCAGCAGCTTCGGATAGAGCGATTTGCTCAACCCACCACCAGCTTGGACCAACACAGATGAGTGAAACTGTAAGCCACAGCTTAATTTAGACATATTGAAAGTAGAATCAGAGGTTATTTTACAATGTTTAGTCAAGGAATGTTGCCGATGCCCCTTTATTAAAATACAAATTATCATAAGATGTCGTGGTGGACATTGAGTTTATCCTCTCCCTCATGAAGGTAAAGATTTGGGTGTGCTTCTGCATTAATAACTTAAGATTCTTAAAGGTTACTCTAGCCCAGGGATGTCAAACTGATCTGTGAAAGGGCCATGTGGCTGCAGGTCTTTGTTCAAATCCTTGCAGAAACACAGCTGACATTTTTTGTTTTTTTTTTCGCTCATGATGAGTGGACCGGACACAAAAAGAAATGAAAAAATATTTTTCAAGGTTTTGCTCAAATCAAAGATTCACACATTTATTTTCTGGTAGCACTGGTGTATTGAAGATCTTTAGAGTCATTGACTCCTCCCACCTTTAACTCATCACACATGTGTCCACTTAATTTGACAAGAAGGGAAAGGCTATAAAAAGCTTGTGAGTAGCCTTTGTGTCTTACTGTTCTCTGACTGGCTTTGTTATTGATTTGATAGTAACTGACATATAGGACTGGATCAGTTATCAAGGGTGGCTGTAGCTATGGGAACTGTCATAAGGTGATTGAAGAACATTTTTTATTAATTGCATGTTTGAGTTTTGCTTTTTAAATTCCCTTTTTTAAAATCCTTTTTAAATAATTTGTGGTATTCTAGATTGCTACTGCTGTTCCTGCTTGCTGTCACAAGACAGGAAGTTGAAGGTGAGATTGTTAAATGAGACTTTTTAATTACTTTAATTTTAAAGAATCTAACTAAAACATTTATTCTATAGCCAACAGAATTGGATCTTCTGGGAATGGTGGATATGAGGAAATGCAGGCTTCTGGCAGTCAACCAGCTTCCTACTTGACCTGGTTACCCATGGAGGGAAGCTACCCTTACAGCAGGGCTGAGTTTCCCCAGTATCACAGCTACCCATCCAAGGTGCCCCAGGTTTCTCGGCAGCAGCAGCAACAGTACCCGCCCAAGGTGCCCCATGTCCCCCAGCAAGAGCATCTGAGCTTCTTATCTAAGGTGCCTCAGCAGTGGTTAGGCTACCTACCTGAGGTCTCCCAGGTCGCTGAGCAGGAGGAGCCAGGCTACCTGCCCCAGCATCCCCAGGTCGCTGAGCAGGAGGAGCCAGGCTACCTGCCCCAGCATCCCCAGGTCGCTGAGCAGGAGGAGCCAGGCTACCCGCCCAAGGTGCCCCAGCATCCCCAGGTCGCTGAGCAGGAGGAGCCAGGCTACCCGCCCAAGGTGCCCCAGCATCCCCAGGTCGCTGAGCAGGGGAGCCAGGCTACCCGCCCAAGGTGCCCCAGCATCCCCAGGTCGCTGAGCAGGAGGAGCCAGGCTACCCGCACAAGGTGCCCCAGGTTCCTTCGCAGTGGCTGCAATACCCATCCAAGGTGCCCCAGGTCGCTGAGCATGAGGAGTCAGGCTACCTGCCCAAGGTTCCCCAGCAGTGGCTGCAGGGCCCATCCAAGGTGCCCCAGCATCCCCAGGTCACTAAGCAAGAGGAGCCTGCCTACGTGCCCCAGGTTCCTCAGCAGTGGCCACAGTACCCGCCCAAGGTGCCCCAGCATCCACAGATCACTGAGCAGGAGGAGCCAGGCTACCTGCCCAAGGTGCCCCAGGTTCCTCAGCAGTGGCCACAGTACCTGCCCAAGGTGCCCCAGCATCCCCAGGTCACTGAGCAGGAGGAGCCAGGCTACCTGCCCAAGGTGCCCCAGGTTCCTCAGCAGTGGCCACAATACCCTCCCAAGGTGTCCCAGCATCAGCAGGTCACTGAGCAGGAGGAACCAATTCACCTGCCCAAGGTGCCCCAGCATCCCCAGGTTGCTGAGCAGGAGGAGCCAGGCTACCGGCCCAAGATGCCCCAGCATTGGCTAGGCTACCTGCCGAAGTTTCCCAAGGTGCCTGAGAAGGAGGAGCTAGTCTTCCCACCCCAGGTTCCTCAGCAGTGGTCACAGTACCCGCCCAAGGTGCCCCAGCATCCCCAGGTCGCTGAGCAGGAGGAACCAGGCTACCTGCCCAAGGTGCCCCAGCATCCCCAGGTCGCTGAGCAGGAGGAACCAGGCTACCTGCCCAAGGTGCCCCAGCATCCCCAGGTCGCTGAGCAGGAGGAACCAGGCTACCTGCCCAAGGTGCCCCAGCATCCCCAGGTCGCTGAGCAGGAGGAACCAGGCTACCTGCCCAAGGTGCCCCAGCATCCCCAGGTCGCTGAGCAAGAGAAGCCAGGCTACCTGCCCAAGGTGCCCCAGCATCCCCAGGTCGCTGAGCAGGAGGAACCAGGCTACCTGCCCAAGGTGCCCCAGCATCTGCGGGTCACTGAGCAGGAGGAGCCAGGCTATTTGCCCAAAATGCCCCAGCAATGGCTAGGCTACCCACCCAAGGTGCCTGAGAAGGAGGAGCTGGTCTTCCCACCCCAGGTTCCTCAGCAGTGGCCACAGTACCTGCCCAAGGTGCCCCAGCATCCACAAGTCACTGAGCAGGAGGAGCCAGGCTACCTGTCCCAGCATTTGCAGGTCACTAAGCAGGAGGAGCCAGGCTACCTGTCCAAGGTGCCCCAGGTCACTGAGCATGAGGAGTCAGGCTACCTGCCCAAGGTTCCCCAGCAGTGGGCGCAGGGCCCATCCAAGGTGCCCCAGCATCCCCAGGTCACCAAGCAGGAGGAGCCTGCTTACGTGCCCCAGGTTCCTCAGCAGCGGTCACAGTACCCACCCAAGGTGCCCCAGCATCCACAGATCACTGAGCAGGAGGAGCCAGGCTATTTGCCCAAAATGCCCCAGCAGTGGCTAGGCTACCCACCCAAGGTGCCTGAGAAGGAGGAGCTGGTCTTCCCACCCCAGGTTCCTCAGCAGCGGCCACGTTATCGGGCAAAGAGGCCTAGCTTCCAAATCCAGAGGCCCCAGAAGCCAAGGGGCTTGTCCCAGAAGCTGTACTACTAAACGGACACCAACAGGCTGGCTAAACTTGGACCTTGGTGAAGCCACTAAACGATTACTATATACGGTTTGCTTCTTGTAACTTTACAGTGATGACTCGGAACTAAGACACTGGCCTGGCAAAATAAAGCTATACAACTGAAATTTGACTGGGCTGTGCTTTTTCTCTTCCCTCTCAGATCTGGCATTTGGTGTCAATAGATCTACTTGCAACCTTGAAGCACCCAAGGTGGCCCAGGAGTCCCAGCTGGAACTTGATATTTTCGGGACCAAAAACTAGTGTTCCAACACTTTTGCTACATTGACTAAACATACGCTCACTATTTTTAGTGTACTTAATGAGACCCATAGCATGACTCATGACCAATCATTTACTAAAATCAAATCCTAATCACAAAAGGATCTAATTCAGCAGCTGCATACTGCTTAGCCACAGGAATACAAAGCAAGAAAGGGAAACTGATATCTGTCAGTGTTGGATATAACTGATTTGGACTCTAGTTAGCCTTTATGTACTGAGATGCAAAGGTATATCAGGATGTTAAACTGAATACAGCACATTGTACCTTATTCTCCGGTAGCATGGTCAGGTTTATCCTGGTAAAATGCATCTTGCCTCTCCTTTTGGTCCCCGCCCCCTCCAGTGAGGAAGGTTTTGTGCGTTTAAATGTGGAGAGAAAAAGTGCCTATAGATACAATTGGCATTGTCAGATGCTATACAAATAGAATTGTCAGTGACACCAGAACTTTGCTGGCCATCACATTTCACTCGACCAGCTGGCATGGGCGACGTGTATGTGTTGCATCAGTATTTATTGGGGAACTCTGTCTCTAGTTTTGATCTCTATTCTAGAAATGCTCAAACTCTGTTTAGGAAGCCTTGAAGGTCCCAGTGATGGACAGCCTAGGGACCCTGTGAACCACAGACCAGATTAGGAACTCTCCTACAGCATCCAGCAGGAAACCAGGTCCCCCACCAAACCTGAGGGACCATTTGCCTTTGCCTTCCAGTGGTTTTGAGTGGGGGGCCTCACCTGACTGTATGAGACGTTCGCACACACTCGTCCCCCTGTAAAACCTCATGCACAGTTCGTTTTTCATCCGTTCAGTGCTTTTGTTGCCTCATGTGACAAACTCATGTATTTGGTCTTTGTTCAAGTATTGGAATGTGGTTGGAGGTGCTGAGCTCTTTATTCATTTCTATATATTGTCATGTTTGTAACAACACATATTTTTTTGTGTTAAAGGACCCACTCTTGAAATTGGTATGATACATCTAAAGGGGGTGTAACTTCCAGTACATGTGATTCATGTTCCTGTTTCTCTTCAGTTAATCTCTTCCTTAATAACAAAAAAACAAGACTTCTGACTTTAAAATCCTGAGTACAGAACATCCCAAACAGAAAATAATCCAGCTTTCACTTGAACTAAAAGGAAACGGTGAATTATACCACTGCACTGTGAAGCAAATGTGTTTAGCTGGTAAGTGTGGTGCAAATCTGCATGTTCTTCTCTCAGAACAGGAGCTGATCTACCTGCTCTGATACAAGTGTGCTCCACTGGGCCATGACAACATCTCCTGCAGGAGAAAAACTCTGCAGAGTCGCTCATGTGGACTGTGAAGACTCTTGTCTTCAGGCTGGTAATGTCTCTCACCAAGTATCAGGCCAATCTGATGTGGGATTTCAGAATAAATCACCTTCAATCATATATAAATGCTATTCTGGCACCATCTTGACATAGCTATGAAATGAAAAGTCCCAGTTTCCACAGATCCATTTCACTTCAGATCATGAACATCCCATCTGTTAATGTGATCCACCAAACATCAAGATAAACTTCCATCTGTCTGCTCCTTGTTCAGGGTCACCATCTGACCTTCATGATGTAAACAGGATTTGAACCTGGGACTTCCTATAAGCTAGATAACAGCATCACCACTGATCCACTCAGACACTGGTGATTGACAGACTGATCCTTTTCTCCCCTGCATCTCTCCCATAACATAGATCCCATAATGGAGTTAGTGTTGCAGCAGCACAATTTACATAAAAGGAAAATATACATATGAACACATGTTTGTTCTGCACACTGATATAGCGGTTGTTAGCAAGTGGCATCCCAATGTAAAGACGATGGTAGAAGACAACCAGGAACCAGTCATGTGATGCTGGGACAGGCTTTTGCTGCAGTGGCCTGTGACATTATGGGAAACATTCAACAGTACACAAAAAAGGAAGAAAGTTTAAGTTGAACTTGTCTGTGACCATGGAAACACTATGAAACCAAGACATTTTGGAGCAAATACTTTAACCCAGTTTTTAACACCTATATGACAGTAAAGTGACTTCAGCTCATTGCACTGTTAGCACAACATAAAAGCCCAAAAAGATAACAGATGAGCTAAGAAACCCATCAAATTCCATTTTTTCATCTTCAATACATTAGATGTCTCTTTTTCTGTGCGCAGTCTCCGTCAGGCATTAGGCAAGGCAAGTTTATTTGTATAGCACATTTCGTGTACAAGACAATTCAAGGTGCTTTACATAAGCATTACAGAGCATTACATTAAAACAGGAGGAAATAAAAAGATAAAATAATAATAAAATGCAAAAAGGTAATCAACAGTTGTTTTTGATTTAGGAATTAAAAATGTAGATAAAATGCACAAAATAAAAGTTAATTATTATGATAAAATGTGGCAGATAGAAAAGTTTTTAACCTTGTTTTAAAACTGCTGAGAGTGTCAACAGACCTGCAGGTTTCTGGAAGTTTGTTCTGCATTTGAGGAGCATAAAAACTGAACGCTGACTCTCCGTGTTTATTTCTGACTCTGGGAACAGAAAGTAGACTTGACCCTGATGACCTGAGGGATCTGGTGGGTTCATAACGAACCAGAAGATCCTGAATGTATTTTGGCCCTAAACCATTCAGTGCTTTGTAAACTAACAGCAGGATTTTGAAGTCAATTCTTTGACAAACAGGAAGCCAGTGTAAAGATCTGAGGACAGGAGTTATATGATCCACTTTCCTGGTGTTAGTGAGGACTCGAGCAGCAGCGTTCTGGACTAACTGCAGCTGTCTGATGGTCTTTTTAGGGAGACCTGTCAGGACAGCGTTACAGTAGTCTAGTCTACTGAAGATAAATGCATGGACAAGTTTTTCTAAATCCTACAGAGACATCAGTCCTTTAATCCTGGATATGTTCTTTAAGTGATAATAAGCTGACCTCACAACTGTCTTGATGTGACTACTGAAGTTTAGGTCTGAGTCCATGACTACACCCAGATTTCTGGCTTTGATTTGGTCTCCTGGTGAGATGGTTATGTAGATTTGTGTGTCATCAGCATAGTTGTGGTAACATATTTTGTTGTTTTTCATAATTTGAGCGAGTGGGAGTGGGAGCATGTAGATGTTGAACAGCAGTGGCCTCAAGATGGAGCCTTGAGGAACTCCACAAGTTATTTTAGTTTGCTCAGATTTATAGTTACCTATAGACAGAAAGTAGTCCCTGTCTTTTAGATAGGACATAAACCAATTCAATGCAGTGCCAGAAAGCCCTACCCAGTTTTTCATCCGGTCTAGTAAGATGTTATGGTCAACCGTGTCAAATGCAGCACTGAGATCCAGTAGTACCAGGACTGAAATGTTTCCACTATCTATGTTCAAGTAGATGTTATTAAGGACCTTAACTAGAGCAGTCTCAGTGCTGTGATGTGGCCGAAAACCTGACTGGTAGATATCAAAACAGTTATTTAGCATCAAGAAGTTGTGGAGTTGTTGAAAAACAGCTTTTTCTATAATCTTGCTCAGAAAGGGGAGGTTTGATATTGGTCTGTAGCTGCTCATGAGTGACGAGTCTAAGCTGGTCTTTTTCAGGAGTGGCTTGATCACGGCGGTTTATAGGCTCTGAGGGAAGACTCCTGAGAGCAGGGAGGTGTTTACAATCAGTCAAATATCTGGGGCTGTGCATCCTGAAACAGTCTTGAAAAAACCCTGTTGGGAGGGTATTAAGACAGCAAGTGGTGGTTTTCAGATGGCGAACGATCTCAGCCAGGGTTTTTGGGCTGATTGGAGAAAAGTGTGTCATGGTGTTTATATTTTTAGGTGGCCACAGTGGTGACATATGTGGTGCCCCTGGCATGGAAGTACGCACTGACTGCCTGATTTTCTGAATTTTGTCAGTAAAGAAGGAAGCAAATTCGTTACAGACCTTGTTGGACAGGAGTTCTGGGGTTACTGACACAGGAGGGTTAGTTAACCTGTCAACAGTAATGAACAGAGAACAAGCATTATTACTGTTCTTAGCAATGATTTCAGAAAAGAATGATTGTCTTGCATTTCTCAGCTCCAGATTATAAATTCTTTGTCTTTCTTTATAGATCTCATAGTGAACCTGCAACTTTGTTTTCCGCCACCTGCGTTCAGCTTTCCGACATTCTTGTTTTTCAGCTCTTACCAGCGTGGCATTTTTCCATGGAGCTCTCTTTTTGGCAGTGATCACTTTCACCTTGATGGGAGCAATGACATCTGTGACAGTGTGGGATCCTGTCACCATAACTCCGATTGATGATGTGTCCTGGCTACCTGGCCAACGGGATATCCCTTTGGCTGACTGGTAAGCACACGTGACTCTCACCCAGGACTCTGGGGATCAAATCCCGCCTGGGCCCTCCACAGTGTCCCTTGCCACACATCAATAATGCTTTTAATTTTACCATCGAAATGATCCACAAGCTCATCAACTGAGGGCCAGGAGAGAGGGGGTGAGGGAGAGAAAGCTTGTAGAAACATTTCACTGGCATTTTCACCCATGTATCGTTTTTTCCCAACCTCTGTTTGGACATTCTTGTTGACAATAACAGCACTCTCAAAGAAAACACAAGAATGATCAGATAGAGCAACATCCATCACCATGACCTTGGAAATATTCAGACCTTTGGAGATGACTAGATCCAAACAGTGCCATTTGTTATGCGTTTTTTCTTTCACATCCTGAGATAGACCAAAATTATCGAGAACACAACACAACTCTTTGCTCAATCTGTCCTGGACATTATCAGTATGAATGTTGAAATCTCCAACAACAGCTACACAATCAAAATCAACACAGATTATTGACAGAAGTTCAGAAAAGTCAGCCATGGTGCACCACCGAGAGGTGGCGGGAGGACCCCGGGCCTGGCACCCCCAGTAAAAGGTAAGCTGGTTTTTGTTTCCTGTCTCATAACCCACTAGCTCCATCTCTCTGAACCGCAGGGAGGGGACACGGCCCCCTCCCCAACCCACTACCGTAGGACAGGATCCAGGTACTGACAACAGGCAGGATGTGAACGAGCTTGGACCACCCTTTCATGGGCGCCTTACTTCGGTATACAATCCCACCACACCACCAAGTCCCCTTCACACTGAGCTGGTCTCTGGTACCACATTTAACATTGAATTTCTGCAGCTGGAAAAGGACATTCAGTCACAAGTCTACATCTGATTCTGGTCCAGCATTCTCACAACCATCATGTACATGTTTAAACTTTAGTCTCTTGTCATAGCTTCCTCATATCTCATCTAATCAAACATCTCCATTAACCTGAGTGGGGTTTGAACCCCTGATCTTCTGCACTAAATCCAGAACTGCACTGGCAGTTTAATCCACTGAGCTATCCAGTGACGATGGACAATGTCACAGAGAGGACAGATGATCACAACTGAAGGGGCTGAACTACCAGGAGACAACAAAGCAGATGTTCAAGACACCTGCAGATACATGGGGCTCGTCAGAAGGCGGCACGGAGGTGATACCTGCAGAAGGTCCTGAAGAGTCAGCTGATCCAGGTTATCAACATCTATGTCCTACCAGTAATCAGAGACCCCCCTGGCATAAAATACCCACCGCTGGAAGTGACTGTTGTGGAAAAAATAAGATCCGATCTCGATGAGAAAATCAGAATAGAAGTGACAACAGGTAAGACTTGAACCAGCAGCCATCAACCTTTCATTGAAGCTTTATGGCCATGAACAATCCCACCAGACCACCCAGCTCCCTTTATCCTATGGTGGTGTCTGTTAGTAGATTAAAGCTTTCATTTCTGTTTTTCATGAGACATAAAGAACTCATCCAGGCATCAGTTGTCTCATTGGTTTCTATAAACATCAATGACAGCCAGTGAGTTCACTTCTGTGCCCAACAATTGACAGCTGGACTATGAGTCTTCTTGGAGGACTTGAACTCAGCGACTCTGACACCTCTAACAGCTCTTTAACATCCTGAGCTACCCAGGTGTGCTGCTGGTTGATAACTTTTCATTCTTTATTCAGATCAGAGCAGCCAAGAGACTGAAAAGCTGAGGAACAACTTTTCAGCTGACGATCCGGCGTCATTGTGGAGAGACCTGGAGGAGATCAGCAGCTACAGGAGAAGCCCTTTCCCCCCTGCTGAAGACCTGAACACCTTCTACTGCAGATCTGAGAGAGACCACTTCACACCTGTCCCTCACCTATCTGGAGCTTCTCTTCCTGCCCTCCTCCCCCCACCTCCCATCATCACCCAGCTCCCCACCCAGTGCTGTTTCAGAGACAGAAGACCAGGAAAGCTCCAGGCCCAGATGGAGAGTCTCCCTCCTGTTTGTCTGTCCACAGACAGGAGGGAAAGTCTCCCTCCTGTCTGTGGACCTGTCCATACCAGCTGGTTCCCCTCTCTACTCGGCTCTTCAAAAGATCTCTGGAGCTGTGTGAAGTTTCCTCCTGTTTCAAGCACTCCATGATCATCCCGGTCCCCGAGAAACCCCCCATCACAGGACTGAATGACTCCAGACCTGTCGCCCTGACCTCTGTAGTCATGAAGAGCTCTGAACGCCAAGTGCTGGTCCACCTGAAGTCCCTCACGAAAGACCTGCTGGACCTCCTGCAGCAAACAGGTCAGTAGGTGATGTGGTCAATAAGGGACTGCATCACGTCCTGCAGCACCTGGATCATCCCGGGACTCATGCAGATCCTGTTTGTGGTTTCCAGCTCCTCGTTCAACACTGTCGTCCTCCTGCACCCTCTACTCCAAACTGTCCCAGCTCACTGGACCACCTGCCCACTGGGAGAAGATCTACAGCTGAAGACTCTGTGTGGACCGGCTGGTGGACCGGCTGGTGGACCGGCTGGTGGACCGGCTGGTGGACCGGCTGGTGGACCGGCTGGTGGACCGGCTGGTGGACCGGCTGGTGGACCGGCTGGTGGACCGGAGCTGAACACACTCAAGACTGTGGAGATTGATAGTGGAACTGGATAGTGAACTGCTCCCATCTGGCTCCTCAGAGCCTCCAGACCATAACTATCAGGAACCAGAACAGTTTCTCCCCCCAGCAGTTCCCCAACTCAACCAATAACTGTTCACTAGAACAGTAAGCCAGTAAGACTGTGTATCTGTGTATCCACAATGACGCCGGATCGTCAACTGAAAAGTTGTTCCTCAGCTTTTCAGTCTCTTGGCCGCTCTGATCTGAATAAAGACTGAAATGTTCTCAACTAGCAGCACACGTGGGTAGCTCAGGATGTTAAAGAGCTGTTAGAGGTGTCAGAGTCACTGAGTTCAAGTCCTCCAAGAAGACTGATGGTCCAGCTGTAGAGTATTAGACACCAACAGACACCACCACAGGATGAAGGGGCCTGGGTGGTCTGGTGGGATCATTCATGGCCATAAGGCCCCAATGAAAGGTTGATGGCTGCTGGTTAAAGTCTTACCTATCGTCACTTCCAGTGGTGGGTATTTTATGCCAGTGGGGTCTCTGATTACTGGTAGGACATAGATGTTGCCCTGCGATGGACTGGCGACCTGTCCAGGGTGTACCCCTGCCTTTCGCCCGTCGACGGCTGGGATAGGCTCCAGCAGATCCCCGTGACCCTTCAAGGATGAAACGGGTATAGAAAATGGATGGATGGACATAGATGTTGATAACCTGGATCAGCTGACTTTGCAGGTTTCTGGTTGTGATCCACCTCCGTGCCACATTCTGACGAGCCCCAGGTATCTGCAGGTGTCTTGAACATCTGCTATGTTGTCTGCTGGTAGTTCAGAACCTTCAGTTGTGATCATGTGTCCTCTCTGTGACATCAGCCACCATCACTGGATAGCTCAGTGGATTAAAGTGCCGGTGCGGTTCTGAATTTGGTGCAGGAGATCAGGGGTCGTTCTCTGGATTGTTGGTTTGGCTGCCAACCCTCGAATCCTCCTTTTTTACATCTGAGAGAATTAAACTCTTAAAATTCCAGAACTCCCTTCCTGTCTCCATTGTGGTTGCTTTAGGGTTCAAGAGACAACTAAACACCGCAATGTTATCGAAAATTTGAAAGTGGCCAAGAGGTGGCGGGAGGACCCCGGGCCCGCTGGCACGTCCCGCTGCTGCACCACCAGCCACGGTGCACCGCCAAGAGGTGGCGGGAGGACCCCGGGCCCGCTGGCACGTCCCGGAGCCACACCACCAGCCACGGTGCACCGCCAAGAGGTGGCGGTAGGACCCCGGGCCCGCTGGCACGTCCCGGTGCCGCACCACCAGCCACGGTGCACCGCCGAGAGGTGGCGGGAAGACCCCGGGCCCGCTGGCACGTCCCGGAGCCACACCACCAGCCACGGTGCACCGCCAAGAGGTGGCGGGAGGACCCCAGGCCTGCTGGCACGTCCCGGTGCCGCACCACTCTACAAGCTTCAAAAAAGCTTGTAGAGTTTTAAGGTGGCCTATATATGTTAACGAACAGCACACGGCCAGGGGAATTCATCTGGAGAGCAACATATTCAAAAGATGTAAAGTTTTTATAAGACATCTGTTTACATTGGAAGGAGTCATAAAAAAAAACAGCCACTCCTCCACCTTTCTTATGTAGTCTAGCTTCACTCACAAACTTGAAGTTTGGAGGGGTTGCTTCAATAAGAACTACTGAACTCCATCATCTGCTCCGTAAATTGCAGGTGAGGGGAGGAGGGAGAAAGGGAGGGTGAGGAGGGTGATCTTGGTGGTTCCTCCTCAAGGTCTTCACTAGGCTTTGTTTGGTCTCCTCTATGAGATAACTCCATGTTAATCACAGCCTTGGCGCCACGTGCAGATGGATGATGTAGGCAATAAAACAAGTTGGAGGAGAACAGTTTCGCCCCTGACTTGTTAAAGTTAAATCCGTCTGTCTTAAAAAGATGCCTGCGTTCCCAAGAAATGTTAAAATTGTTAATAAAATGCACTGAGTGATCAGCACATGCAGATGAGAGCCACTTATTCAGAGCCAGCAGCCTGCTGAGGTTTACCTGGCCTCCTCTGACGGGTGGAACAGGTCCACTGATGAACACAGCTGCATTCAGAGAGCTCACTGTGTTTAATAATCCAGTAAAGTCTCGTTTCAGGACCTCTGACTGTTGCTTGGAGACGTCATTTGTCCCTGTATGGAGAACAATGTTTCTCGCTGTTGGAAATTCAGCCAGGATTTTAGGAATTCTCTCCTGCATGTCACTGACCATGTCCTTGGGATAGCAGAGGACTTTGGTGTTCTTACTGCAGAATCTATGTAAGTCCTTTACAACAGAATCTCCCACTATAACAGTTTCAGGCCCAGCCTTTAGTTCTCTCTCTGGCCATTTACTTTTTGACAGGTGTTCGGTCCTTACCCTGCTGCGCTGAGATGGATGGTTGTCCGAAAGAGATCCAGGGTTCTCCGTCAGTAGAGTAAATCTGTTTTGCAGCTTAACACTCAGCTGTTTTGGAGGTTTGCTGCTAACCTTCCCTTTCACAGTGGTCCAGTCCTGTTTCCTCTCATTTACAGGGGTAGAAGCGTTCCTCTGTCTTCGGGGGAGTGAAGGCCAGTCTGTCTCATCACAGATCTCAGCTCGATGTGCTCGTCCTGTGATACGTCTTCCAGTTTCCAGGAAACATGATTTATCCTTCGGCTTTGCACCTGAACGGTTCCAGGGAGGATTTTCACTCAATGATTTGTTGTCCTCTTTCTTGGTCATGTTAACTGCGCTCTTCAGCTGCTTATCCCTGCTATTCTGAGACAATGGTAGGGTTGTTTCATTTCCGCACAGTCCATTTACCTCCACATTCACTTCTAAGCGCTGGATTTTCATCTCCATTACCGTTATCTTCTGTAGGAGGCTGAGATAGTCTTCAGTGGAGACGGTAGGCATGTTGTTGATAGTTAGCCCGGCGGTTAGCACCTTTCCAGGCTAAGTAGCTTTGGCTGGATGCTAAGTGCTCAGACACTGCAAATCAGGCTTCAGCTGTGTGTAGGCCACGCACACGGAGCACTGAAGGTCGAAAAACTATAAACGTTGCTTAGGGTTGCCAACCGTCCCTTGAAAAACGGAACCATCCCCTATTTGTAGACTCGTACTTTAGTTTATAAATAGGGGAGGGTTCCGTTTTTCAAGGGACGGTTGGCAACCCTAACGTTGCTGTTTCTGATAAAAAGACTTCAGCCCCAATAATATATAAATGTCCAGAAGCTTTGGCAAGTATGATCACAAGGGGAAAAAAAAAAAGCATAAAAAATCAATAAAAATCAAAGTTAAAAGCAAGAGCAAGCAGCAAGTGTGTAGAATCAGGAAGCAGGAAGCAGGAAGCAGGGCGGTGAGACTTTTTTTAACTGTTTACTCATAGACCCACAAATCCTGACTCTTGAATCTGGTTTTAGCACTGGTACTATAGGTGCTACCCAGCAGAATTTCACTGGTTCAATAATTTTCTTGTTCTACTGGGTTTTTCATTGTGAACTTACCTTGGCTTTTAAGAGCTGGGCTTGGAATCACTAGCAACATGTGTCTTTGCCGCAAAGCCCTAACTCCTACAGTATCATTTCTCACAAGTACTTCCTGTCATGCATCTTGTCTGTCTTCTATTTTATGCACCGTTTGCCAACCTATTTTTTAGAGCTTTAATCCACCCTCTGCCCAGTAGACCGTTCCCTGAAACTTTAACAATGACTGCTAACATTTTCGCAATGTCTTCATGTTCCACTTTAACTGTTGCTGCTCCTAACACTGGAACTACATGGCCACTGTACTTTTTCTGTTTTATCTTGCACTGGAGCAAGCTGGGTTTTTTAGCACCACAGAATAACCTGTTAAATGCCTTCTCTGACATTACTATATAGCCACAGCCTGTGTCTACCTCATAGGTTATATCCTTGCCATTAACACTTTCCCTATTGGTTCCTCTTTAGGAATTTCTATTCCTTCCTGCAAGTTGTAAATAGTCACATCATTGTATTCCATGTGGTA